>JAJJXC010000060.1:0-281213 GCA_022432385.1 Xylariaceae sp. FL1272
AATATTTAATTAAATAAAAAGCTATTTATATATAAAAAATTTATAAGAACTTAAAAAGTTTTTGGCGAACGCGCTAAAAGCGGTTAAACGCTTTTACCGCCAAAACCCGGATCGACTAAAAATAAAAAAAAGTCGACACCTAAAAAATCGAACAAAGACTAATCGAAATTAAAAACAGTAAAAAACTCCAATAAACGAGCCTATTTTTTTACGATTTTTTGCTATTTATTTTTAATCCGGTTAATTTTATTCAGTTCATTAAACGTATTTACGCCTTATTAAACTATTTTAATACTACGTTTTTTTAAGAAATTTTTTTGTTTTTTTTAAAACGCATTAATTTTAAAAACGCGTTGTTTATTTTTTGCTAAACGTAAAGTAATCGCTTTTCGGTTATGCTTTTTTTTTTGTTTAATACGCTAATATTTAAAATAAATATTCTAAAAGGAAAAAAAGGCTTATAGTTTTTATTACAGTTTATTCCGGCAAAAATGCATTTTTTATACTTTTTTATTCCATTTATTATAATATATTTAAAGTTTAAAAGATCGTAACGTGTATATAGTATAATTTCGAAACCGTTGTCGTCGAAAAGGTTAACGAGGTTAATTCGACGGGCGGTGGAGTTCTTAGGTTTCGCGCGGGGTTTTCGGATTCGGTCTAATATAATAAAAAATCAGTCGGGACTAAAAGTAAAAAATCTAAAACGCAGTAAAAAAAGTACTCACATTTTTTTATTATTAAAAACAACAATAATAAAAAAAGGGGGATAATATTACGAACTAATATTCTAGCTAGCCTATTATTCAAGCTTAGTAAAAAATAAATAGTCTAAATACGATTAACGGAAAAATATATATTTAAAAAATACGTATAAATTACGTAATTTTAATTAGTTGCGCTTAATAGGCAGCACTAAACGGAATAAAGGCAACAATTAGTAATACTTAGTAAGCAGCATTAAATATATAGCAATAGCATAAAGAAAAAAATAATATAAAAAAAAAGAGAATTCTATATATCTAGCCATTTTTTTACTTATTTTTTAATCTAAATATTTACTTCGTTCTTAGAATTAAATAGGAAAAATCTCTTAACGACTTTATAAAAATAATTAACCACCGATTCTACTACTGCAATTTTTGCCGAATCAAAACCCTACTGAACCGATCTCTAGGTAAACCGGGTCGTCACACGTAATAATTTTAAAAAAAAGCTTATAAAGGCATTTTAATTACTATATAATAAGTTACAAACGTGCTAGCGTATATTTAACACATAATATATAAACAAAGCCGTATTTTAAGATATAGTTATAAAAATATGCCAAAATAAACCTAAATTTGCTTTTGCCTTTTGAGTATTTTTTATAGCTGTAAAAAAACTTTTTTTACGTTTAAAATTATCGCTATAAAACGCGATCAACCTACGAGGCACTTAATATAACCTAATTGCGTACTACGGCGAAATTTTTAAAAATAACTACGTCGACATTTACTATATAAACCGTAAATATACGTTAAATTTTAAAAGCCATAAACGGAATAACTATAATAACTATAAAAACTATAATAATTATAGCAATAACTTTAATAGTTATTATAATCGATATATTAATTTATTATAAAATATTTTTATACTATGCGGCAACTATTTATTATATAGCAATAACCTTAAAACGGCTTATTTAACCGCTATAATAACTATATACGCTTTTGTTTTATATATTATAAGCCTAATTACCGCGTATATAAACATATTTTAAAAAAAGCAAAAGCATATTTTTAATAAATAGCAAATATTTATTAAAATAAATAGGTTTATAACTTAATATTACGTATTATTTCGATAAAATTAAACCTAACGATAATAACGCGTTTATTAATAAATATTACAAACATATTTTAGCGATTAAAACATTATAAAAAAATAACGACTACGTTATTAAAATATACGTAACTGCATATATAATATTGCAGATTTATAATACCGCCTAATTTGCAAAAACTTTTACAATAACGAATTAATTTATATACCTTAATTTTATTTTATATTAATACGTTACGACGTAAAGTAATACTAAGATATTATGCCTAATACCGGCGCCGCTAAAGTTTTTACCGTTAATAAAGCCTAAATACAAACTTATTTAATATTAACCCTAAAATAAACTAAATCGTTTCAACAAAAAAAAATACTAAAATAAAGTTTAATAATAACGAAACTATTGTATTTATTGGCACTTTAAAAATACTTACTGTTTTTAGAAATATTAATTTTTACGTTATGTTTTTAAAAACCTTATTTCTCTTATTTTTAAAAAACATAAACCGTTTCGGTATATATTTCAATAATATACGCGATTTTTTACAGCATAAAGACGGTAATCTCACTGCCGAAGTCGTTTAAAAATAAAGTTATTTATAGTTCTACTTAAACAAAACTAAAAAGTTATTTATTAATATAACCGAAAATAAGCTATGTAGTCTATATTACTGCTTTAAATATTTTTATGCTATAAGACTATATTATATATTAATTGGAACAAAATACGATAACGTCGATTTTAAAATTCTAAAGTAAATAAATAAAATATATACCGTTTGCTAGCTTTATAACGTAACGTTTAAACGTTTTAAGTTTTTTTTAAAAAACGATATAAACTTTAATTACGAAGTTCTTATCGACGTAATATATTTAAACGGCAAAGCTGTCTTTTATTTTATTAACGCTATAACTTTATTTTAAAACGTAGTATTTTTATTATCTATAATTATAAAAAACATATAAAAAACTTTTTATAAAATTTAAATCGATATTTATATAAGCCTTTTTAACGTTATTATATATAACACTAAAATTAATTTTACGTTACGAAAATTCTGTAATAAAGCTTATATTATAGGTATTATAGTTAAAAAAATATTAATAAAAGCTTACTAAAATATTAGAAAGCTTAAACAAGCCTATAAACCTTTTAAAAAAGCTTAAAAAATTATTAATACTAAATTACGTATAGTTTACAGCTTTAAAACTATATTATAAATAGCTGTAAAAACAGTAAACAATATTATAAGCTTTAACGGCCTAGTCCCGACTTTTTTAGTTTTTAGAGCATATTTACGTATAAACTATAATTTATCGCTTATTTTTATTACGTTATAGCGTATAAAGGCTTTTAATTTAGCTATAAAAATATTAAAAACTATTAAAGCAATAAAACAAATCCGTAATACTTTAAATATACGTAACGGTCTAAACGTTATAAATATTTTCGCGCTTTTTATCGGTTATAAAATACGTATATATAAAAAAAGCAAAAAATAAACAAAATTTTATAAACTGTTAAGTATTAACGGCTATAACTTAATTATTAATATTAACGGCTTTATAAAATTTCGATTTATATATATAAAGCTGTTTTATTGTAAAAACTAAGAAAAAGAATACTAAATATTTTTAATAATAAGCGTATTACGTACGATTATAACCCGTACGATAATAACTTTTTATACCCGGTTAAACTAGCTAAATAAATAAACCTATTTTAATTACGTAACCCGTACTATATAGCTTTAAAACGTAAACGAAAATGCTTTAAAAGTAGCAAAAATAAAACCAAGATTTTAAGTTTTACAAATTATTAAAAATTTATAAATTTAAAAGCTTTTATAGTTTAAAAGCGTCTTAATAATAATATTAAAACTATGATCACCGCTTAAAAAAAGGCAGCAATCAAGCTATTACGTCGCTACCGCGATAAAAGAACTATTACAGCTGTTGGCAACTTTTTTAAAGCTAGCAATATTTTTAAGCTTAAAAAACTATTTAAAAATAGTGTTTTAAAAATTATACTATATAACCCGAAAGTTTACGCAGGCTCTTATATTTTTAAATTACGCGTTATATATAAAGTTAAAATAAATAAAAACAATAAGCTATATAAAAAAAGCCGTTTTATTGTTTAAAGATATAACGACGCCGGAAAATAAGAAATCTTAATATAATTTTTAATTGTTTAGCGTATATTTTAACGTTTGTTAAACGTATTTGCTTTTATTTTAATAAAAGCATTAAAAGCGTAAATAGTATTGCAAAATATTATACAGGTTTATATATAATTTAAAAATGCGTTTATTAAACGTATTTATACGCGTTTTTAAAAAAAACTAAAATTTTAATATTTTAAAAGTTTGATTATAAAAATCGTAAAGCTTTTATACGGTATTACTAAAACAGGACTATTTTAGTAAATAACTTATTATAGCTATTATATTAAAACTTTAAGAATAACGACTTTTAAATATAATTTATACTTTTTTATTACCGATCTCGATTATGTTAACGATAATGATTTTGTAATTATTAGTTTTTAGACTAACGATATTTATTAGCTAATAATACTTTTATTTGTTTAAAAAAAGCAAAATGTTTTATACTTTAATTTAAAGCCGAATATTATTTTTATAACTTTTTAAGCATTTAATTTTAATAGATATTACGTAATATTTTGTAATAATAACACTATTTACATATAATAAAAAAGTTAAAGCAAAAAGTTAGCCCTTATTATTATTAGCAATAACGACCGCTATAAAAAATACGTTAAATAGTATACTTGAAAAACGTATTTAGTAAGTATATACTAACCCGAAATAAGCTTTAATCTTTTTTACATTGCGTAAACTACGGCTTTTAAAAAAAGCGATTATAAAGCCTTAAACGCCCGATTATAATAGCAAATAAAAAACATAATACGCGGTTTAATTTACGTCGACTTTAATTTAAACACTTTAAAAATCTTTATTTATATAAACGCTTTATTTATAAACAATAAAGATTTAAGTTTTTAAATAAACTATATTATTATTTTAATAAACGAGCGTTTTATAATATATTATATATAGTATTTTATTACCGAAATTACCGGCAATATTATATATTAGTTTTTAATTAAATATAAATAAATAACGAAATTAGTTTTCGTTTTTAAAATATATAGTATAATTTATAGTTTTAATATAGGCTACTATATCGCCGCCACAATTAACTAAATAATAAAAACAATAAACTACGTACGTAAAAATATTAATATAATAAACGTTTTTATCGTTATATATACCGATTTATATTTTTTATATAAAACTATTACTAAGTTCGGTACTATTATCGAAAAACGCTTTATAATAAATATTATAACTTTACGAAAATTATATAAACAAAGCGAAATTATTAAAATATAATAAATTAATAGTAATAATAATCCTGCTAACGTTATAATAAAAACGGCGCTTAATAAAGCCTTTAAAAAGCTTATCGATAATAATAAAATAATTATTAAAATTAAAAAATCGGTTAAACGTAAGAAATTAATTAAATAAATAATACTTAAAATCGAATATAATATTTTTAACGTTGGCTCGATTTTAAAAATAATAGCAAAAATAGCGTTATTAAAATTTTTATGCTTAAAATACTATAATATACCGTAAGATATAAATATAAAAACAAGAAAAACTAGTAAAAACATATTAGTGTTACGATATATATATATATATATAAAATATAAGGCAGTATATTAATATAAAGCTATATATTATAATATTAGGTAGTCGGCGATAGCTCTATATACCAAAGATAAAAAAGCTATTAATATTAATACGTACATACATACGTCGATATACTAGCTTTAGGATATAAGGTCATTGCCTATATTAGTAAAAGCCGTTAGTTATAAAGCAGTTATTAGCTACATAAAGTACTGCTTTACCAGATTTTAGTCCATAGCTACCTACGGAGACCGCTTTTACGCTCTTTATAATTAATTAACAATAATCCTTTATAATTTATATGCACCCGTAGCTTTACTACGTCCGTACGGAAAGTGGTCCCAATATTATTAATTATTAAAAAATAACAAAATAGATTATTTATTAATAATATTTAAAAAAAAGCATTTTTTTATGTTATAAAACAAATGCTTAAAACAATTTTTAATTTTTAACCGAACTAATTAAAAACGAATATATATATTTTTAAAAACAAACGTATATATAATTTAATTTATTTTTTTAAAAACAAAAAAGCACGAAAAACGTTCGGACGAAACCGATAAAATATTAAAATAAAACGTTTATTAAATTTTACGTAATATATACGTTAATTATTAATAAAACGTTTTAAAAACAATTTTTATAACGTAATAATACGTATTAAACAGATTTTTTTTAATAAACGTTTTAAAATAGCAATAGCTTAATTATATTATATAAATTTTATTAAAAGCCGGTTAAGAAAAAAACTAAATATTATTTTTAAGCTATTATATATAGAAAAGCTATATTAAAATTAAATAAAACTTATTACATTCGTAAACGTTTTAAATTATATAAATAAAATAACGTTTATTATTAATTAAATTAGTATTAGTTTTTATTTTAAGGATATTTATTAAATATTATGAATAAAACGTTTTAAAAATAATTTTATAATAAAATATATATACGGCTTACTTTTTAGCTGTCCGTAATATAAAGCAGTAAAATAAAAGTTTTATTTTTAATAATAACGCGTATTTTATAAACGTAATAAAAACGGTATCGCCGCCGGTAAAACGTTTATGAAATTTATTATAAAAGTTTATATATACCGTTAATAATTAAAAAACGTTTTTAAATCGATTTTTAAACAATTTACGTTTAATAGTTTAATCTTTAGCCGATTTTAAAATATTAATAAAAATAAAGCGATAATTTTATAATAAACTTTTACGATATATTTAATTAAAACATTATAGCTTAATTAATAACGTTATTAAATATAATTAGCAATATATAAAAAATATTTAAAAGATATTATTTATATTAAAACAAAACGTAGCGTTACTGTTTAAAAAGTATTAATAAAACACTTTTTTAACAGTAAAAACAATACGTTTTTACTATAAAAAAATAAACAAATTAATTTTAAAAACGTTTTTAAATTATTGCTTATATTATTAATATTATAAATTATAATATTTAATAAACGTTTTGTATTTATATTTATAGTATTATATTATATATATTCCGTAGTTTTACGGTATATAAAAAGTATAATAATAATATCGGAAAAAACGTTTTAAAAACGATTTAAATAAAGTTTAAAAATAATAAAAATTATAATTAAAAAAATAACGCGACGTAATTAGAAAAATGCAATAGTAAAAAAAAAAAAAAATTGTTATAGCGTTAAAAAAAAATAAGGAAATATAAAAATTTTTCGGCATATAAATAACAATTGCTATAAACGCGTTTTTATACCTATGCGTATTAAATACTTTTATATTTATAAAACATATTTAAATATAACTATTTTTATTTTTTAAATATTTTTACGATATAAATATATTATTTATATAATATTTTTTGCGATTAGTTTTTATACGTATATTTTTATATTTATACTATTTTAATCAAATGCCGCTTAAGCCGCAGTATTTTTACGTAGCGTTAGGTCGGGCGTAGAAAATAGAGGAATCCTTAGGTAACTGGGGGGGGGAAATCCTTAGGTCATTACATACTCGTTTATTAGCCGGACTTCCTGGGTACCTCGTCATGCAGGTGAGAAGCAACATGTACCGAGAGGGTCCTCCAGTCAGCGACGGGGTTCCCTCAATGCTCTTGCCAATGGTTTGTGAGCTGAGAGTACCTAGGTAGAGTGATGTGAGGTTGGAGTATCATCTCGCTGCTACACAATGACGCACATGCAGCCAGGTACAACCTCGCGCCAGGGCAAACCGCAACGGATATCCAAACGTCTCTCATCCGTACCCTCGCAATTAACGTTGCGCCTTCCTGCTCCTGGATATGCACACTGGGCAGTCTGCACGCCACTGCTACATGTACCTATTATCAATTCCATTCAATGCATGTCTCTAATCCGTCCAGCAGACTCTGCATGTACTGTTGTTCTGTCTAAGGTAGACTCCGCCCCGTCATGTTTTTAGATGCGTCATTCACGCTAACCCTATCAAATACGGCTACCACCAACCCATAGATCCTATCCTGTCTCGCCCCAAGCCATACCAATCCTCACCATCGCCGTTACCAGGCGGGAGGCTTCAGGTTCCGGACACTGGCGCTTCTCATTTGGCAATTCAATTCATTATCCCCTTAAGTGCGGGTTCAGCTCCAATACATCACCAGTCCCACATTACCCTGGCATCACTCATATTACGTACCAAAGCCGCCATAACTATTATAAGTTAATAAAATAAAAAACATAATAACGCCATAACTATCGCATCGTATTATAAATAACGTATATTATTTTAATCGCTTAATTTAGCGCTTTTTTATATATATTTTTTAAAGCTAATATAATAATTAACGATAACTGCAGTAAAAAGTAAAGTTATAAAAGTCGATAAAAGGACTTTTTAATTTAATATCGCTTTTAATATTATAGCGGCTACTCTGTTTATTTTTATTTTTTTTAATATATTATATTGCGATTTACGTATTAAAAAACTTTTAAATACGCTTTTAAAGCTATTTTTACGCTTTTTTTTACCTTATTTCGTTTAGTAATAAATAAAATGCTTTAAAAACAGCCGTAAAGACTTATCTCAAGTTCTTTAAACCATATTCGTTCGGACTGTAGCAGGCGTAGCCCGCTACCAGCCACAATTTAACGGTTGTGCGCCCGTGCGTATATATCTATAAGTCTAAAGTAAATATCCGAACGAATATAGTTTAAAAAGCTTTTGTCGATTTTGGCGCTAAAGTTTATTTTTTTTATACTTATAGCATATATTTTATAATCGAACATAATATTAAAATATATATTATTAATAAAAAAAATATTATTAAAGTTTTATATAGCTTGTTTAATATTTCAAAACTATTTTTATATCGTATAAAATTATAGTTATTATGTTTTAGCTTTAAAGGTTGTTTAAATTAAAACTTATTCGCAATATTTTTATAATAAACTATAATTTTGTACTTTTTTAAAATAACGATAAAGCTTTTTAAAACGCCGATAAATTCGATTTAGATTTTAATATAATTAAATTTAACGATTGTTTAACGATTGCAATACTTAATGCTATTATTAATAAACTCGATAGTTTTAATAAATTAGCTAATTAGTTTATATATAAATTATCGGCTTTATAATATATTTAATACGTTTAAAAACGTATTAAAGTATATTATAATTATAAATAATAAATAGTATTAAAATATAGCTTTATTTAAATAGTAATAAATATTATTTTTAATCGGAAAACTATTAAATAAATTATTAACTTTAAAGCAAAAATAAACTAAATCCGTTTTGTATAATAAATTATTTTTCGATATAACGATATAATATTAATTGTATAAATTAAATATAATAAAACTATTATATTATAAACTGTATTTATTATTATATAAAACATAGTAACTATATAGTTATATTTATTAAAACAGCTAAATAAAAACTAGTTTAAAAAAATAGCTAATATATTTAATACTTAGCTTTCGTTTATAATTAATAAAATATATAAAATAAGTATTTATTTTATTTAATAAAAATAAATTAAATAATTAGTATTTATTATATTATAAACTGATATTATATAAATAAGCTTAGTTTTAAAAAAGTTTATTTATATTATTTTCGGCTTAAAGCAAACTATATATAAATAGTTTTTTAATTTGTTTTAAACCTTAAATTTTAATTAAAAAATTACGTTTATAGCTATTAATAAATTATATATCATATATTAATAGCACGATTTTTGCGTTATATATTTTAATATATATTATATAAAAACATTAGTTTTTTAAAATATACCGTAGTTTAAATATATTATTACGTTAAATAAAACAATAAAAAAGTTTGTATTACGTATTATTAGTTTTTATAAAAAAAAACAAGTATAAATAAACTGTTTTTTATTATAGCTTCGGTTAACCGGCTAAATATTTCGTTTATAATAATACCGTTAAATAAAAGCTACTTTTAAAAAAATTATTAACGTTTGCATTTTTTTATCGGTAAAGCATAGCGTAACGTATTATAAGCAATTAATAAAACAATTATTTTTATTAATAATAAATAAAAACTAACGGCAATACGTTATTACTTAATGTCAACCTTTTAAAATTTAAGTTTTTTTTACGTTAAAAGTTAAGTATATTATTTGGCTGTACAGTGCCGACATTAAACTAAACGACCAAAAACGTATATATACCGATTTCGTTAATATAAATTTTTATTATTGGATTATAATTGCAATAATAGCTTTTAAAATAAGAATAAATATTCGTAACGTTACGTAAATAATATAATATAATTTTGTTACGTTTAAAAATCTTGTTGATATATTATAAAAATTTAATAAAACGGTCTAAAATAATATAACGCAAAAAATAGCGTATTTTTTTATTCCGTATTAATATTTCGACTTTTTTAAAGTAAACAAAATCGACGTTTAATTTATTTAGTTAAAACGTTAAAACAAACCGTTAAAAAATAAACCGAATAATCTATATTATACGATATATATTAACGACGTCGATATTAATAAATCTATTATAAATATAAAACGTAGTTTTATATAGTTTACGTTAATAAATATAATTTTTTTCGCGTTAATTTAATCGGGAAAAAATATTTAAGCGTTAGTATAAATTTAGAACTAAAACAATTTAGCTTTATTTGATTAGTAAAATAATCAAAATATAAAAAAAAAGTTAAAAAAAGTTAAAAAAAGTTAAAAAATAAATAACTTAATATATACGATTTTATTAATATTAAATACTATTAAAAATATACGTTAATGTTTTTATAATAAAATATAAAGTAATTAAACTATAAAGAGATAAAAAGGTATAAACTAGTACTGTTTTATAAATATTATAATTTATATAACGCTAAGTTTAAACGATTTTTAAAACTTTTACCTAAGTCGTTAGCCTAATTAGCGTTTTAAAAAAGCATTTTTTAATAGTTTATATAATAAAAACTGTAAAATATATATATAAAATATATTTATATTTTATTTTAAAAAACGTTATACGTTTATAACGTATTAGATTGTTTTTTTATACTAGTTTAAATATAATAAGCTATTTTAAAAAGTTTTAAAAAAAATATAAACTTGTTTAATTTTTATTAATTAATAAATAACGCAGTATATGTTTATAAATAAAAAAGTAAAAAAAATACAGAAAAATACAGAAAAAAAATATATATATAATTATTAAATAAGTTTAAACGGGCTTATTGAAAATATATAAAAAACTTAGTTAAAAAAACGTAAATAAAAGCTGTAAAAAGAAAAACGTTTATATCGACGCCAAAATTAAATTTAACGACGTAGGTTAAACAATAGCCGTCGAGTACTCCGTAAATGTCTGCTTTTTTAACTCGTTATACGTTATTACGACTTAAACTTATAACGTTTAATTTATTATTTTTATTAGTAATAACGTTAAACGCGCTATATTATAATTTTTCGAACCGTATAATAGTATTTATACCGATTTTAATACTACGTACGTAATATTCCATATTAAAATATAATAAAAAGCTATTAAAACAAAAAAGTCTAAAAAAATTACGGAAAAAAAAAACAAAATACATAATTTAACGTTATATAAAATAAAACTAAATATAAATATTTTAGCATTAAGTTTTATCGTTTATGTTTATATTAATATTATTATTTTTATTAAACGCGTATAAACGTTAGCTTTTTTTATTTTTTATAAAAAGATTATTTTTTATACGTATTATCGGATTGCTTTTTTATTTTAATATTTGCTTTAGTTTTATAACTTTATTATTAAATTTATCGATTTTAATATTTATAAAGCGTTTTATGCTAATTATTAATAAATCTAAAGTGTAAAATAAAATATACGTTATAATAAACCCGTTTCGATATTTAATTGTTTCGCCGTTAATATATAATTTATACGTATATTTTATTATATTTTAAACAGTATTAATATTATTATAACGTTTGTTTTTATATATATAAAACGAACGTTTTATATTATTTTAAATCGTAGTAATATACGGACTTATAATTAATAGCCGATTAAATATAATAAATACGTTATATATTAAATTTCTTTTTGTTTTAATATTAATAATAAATATGGCATTAATATATTTTAATATTAAATCGATAGCTTTTTAATTATTATTAATAATAATATATTTAACGAAATTAAATCGTAAAATATTAGTAGTTAATGCGGGATTTGTTACGTTTAAATATAATAGCTATACGAAATAAAACATTTTCGGCCCGTAGTTATTAAACTTTTCGCCGTAAAAAAAAACGGGCAGTTAAAAAATAATTTGCCGTAAAACATTATAGTTTCTAATTTATATAGCTTTAATTATAATTAATAAAAAACTTATAGTATATATATATCGGCAAATATTTTAAAACTTAATATTAATTAATTTATAATTACTATTTAAATATTTTCTGGTTTAATCGAAGTAATTATATTATAATATTTAAATATTTTTAATTTTTTATATAAATAATTTTAAATTAAACGTTTTTATTATTTTATTTATTTATTTCGGTTATATATTGTTAAATAATAATAAACTATTATATATAAAATCGTATATTAAAAAAGTAAAAATCCGAGAATAAAAAGCATTATAAAACAGTAATAAAGCTTAGTAATATTGTATACGATTTTTTATAATCCATTGCCTCCGTTTAAAAAACTGTACGTTTTTTTCGATTAATAAATTTTAAAAATTTCGGAATATTAGTTGTATAAAATTTAATATAATATGGAAAAAAGCCGGTACGGAAAATATTTATTGCTTTTTGTTATATATATTACTAGTTTTAATTTAAAAAGCTTAAATCGTTCGAATAAAAAACGGAGTTTTCTAATCGTTATAAATTAATATTAATCGATAATCGTATTTTTTATAATTTAATATAGTTTAGAATAATATATTATAGATTTAAAATATATTTTTTTTTGTTTTTATTAATTATAAAAGTTTATAAAATATAGCTAACGTTATTTATTGGTCGTTTAATAACCAAGAATATAGCAATATCTTTTAATAATAACTTAAATAAATAATTTATAAAGTTTATTTTTAAATAATATATAGCTTTTTTATAATATTTTAGCATTAATATTAAATAAAATAGCAGCTAGTTTTTTTTAAATAGTTTAATTAATCGTTATTATAACTTTAAAAACGGTTTATATATATTTAGGCTTAAAATAGTAAAACAATTAATAAAGTTTTATATAATATTGCTGCGATTTTTTGTAAAATTTCGGACATTATTTTAAAAATTAAAGTTATTATATATAAATACGGCATATAAATTATAAATAACGCGCTTAAAATTTAGTTATAAAGCTATTAAATTAAAATTAAAGCTAAAACTAAAAATATCGGCTAATTAATATATTTATAATTATTTTACTAATTAATATAATTGTTTTAAAACAATTTTATATTTAATATAAATATTAAACCGAGAAAAAATATTTATAACTTAAGTTTAAAAACTATTATTTTAAAAATATATTTTAAAAAACAATTAAAAAAAATTGCTTTATAAAAACGCGATAATATTAAATAATAAAACAATAATTATATATACGTAAACAACGTACGAGAAAAACTTTTTAAGTTTTAAAACGTTATACGATTTGTAATTTATTTGTTAGTTTATTAATATAAACTCGAAAAAAATATAAAAACAAAAAGCGGCGTCGATAATATTAGCTTATAAATAATAAAAAAACCGTTTAATTTATTAAATATTATATATATTTTTTATTTAATACGGTTTTTTTTAAAGGCTTAAAAAGCTCTTAAATTAAATTTTTAAAATGTTAGCTTTTTAAATAATGCCGTAAATTTTTTTTAAAAAGCTAAAATATCCGCGATATTTCAAATAACGTTTTTATCGTCGAATTTAATCTAGACGCTAGCTTTATTTAGCCGATCTTAAATCTTTGCGTTTTTTAAAATAGTAACTATTTTACGTATACGAAATTTTAATAAATTATTATTAGCTTTTCGAAAAAAAAGCTAGCTTTTTAAAAAACGTTAAAACGTATAGTTTTTATTTTAATTCCGTATTTAAAGTTTTTTAATTATAAACGCTATTTTTAAATTATATAACTATTGGTTATTATTAATTATAATATTTAAATTATTATTGTTTTTTTTTTATCGGCAAACTTTGTATTAAAATTTAATATCGACGTTAAAACGTTTAAAAAGTCGTTTAATTCGGATAAAAAATTAAATATCGGCATTATACGTATAGTATTTATAAATATAAAAAATAAACGTAAAAACAATAATAAAAAAGCAAACAAATTTTATAACCGGAAATTTATTTTCGTAAAATAATATAGTAACTATAATAATAATTAATATATAAAAAATAATATAACGTAAATTATAGTATAATATATCGTATATAATTTAAAATTCTAGATTTAACGTAGTATTTATTAATTACAGTCGAAATATTAATTTTTAGTTCTGCAAGTAAGCGCAATTTTTAATAGCCTGTTTTTAGACCAAAATCCGTATATGTTTTGGGTAAATAAGGGGAGGTTGTGATTGGTTAGGTGGTGGTGTGGCTGGGCAGGTACATATATACGGACCTTCTAGTCTGAGGCCACCTGAGATAAATAAAGACTTAATACCGCAAAAACGGTTTCGAAATTATTTTTAAAAGCTATTTACTAAAGCCGAAATCTACGTTTTTTTAAAATGCATATTTTATATGATTTTATACCCGGAAAAAAACGATTTTTTAGTACTAAAAAGTAATAAATCACTACTTTATTTATCCGATTTTGCGTTATATTTTAAAAAACCGTTTTTAGGTAATTTTTTAGTACTCTTGCACTTATTAAAGCGATAACTTTTTATTAGATTTATTAAAGCTTTTTTTAAAAGTTATAAAAACCGAAAAGCATATATAAAAAAAATTTATAGACCATATCGAAGTTATGCCTTTTGAAATTATTATCGACAAAAATATATGCTTTTTTTTAAGCCGCTTTAAAATAATTATTATATACTTTAATAAACTATACCTTTATGGCTTTAAATACTAGCTTTACGTTTATTACGGGTACGTTTTTTATTAATGCTAGTACTATTACGGTATAGTATTTTAAAACATTAGTTATTTTTTTAAAATGCTATTAAAATAGCGTAAAAAGCGGCTTTTAAAAAGTGTTTTTAACGAAAAAAAAAGTAAAAAGCATTAAATAACATTTAATAAATACGTAAAAAAGCCTTATTTTTAGCTTTTATATTAAGCCTTTTTTTAACGTTAATTTCGATGTATTTTAAGTTGTTACTATTTTTATAAAACGTTTTTTATGTTAGCGATACTACGTTTTTTTCGATAACTTTTTTATTTTACCGAAACTTTTCCTTTATTTCCGTTATTATTTTAATATAAATGTTACCGTTATTTACCGGCCTAAATTAAGTATATATAAAGACTTTATTACTTAAAAAAAGCAAAATTATAAAAAAGATACGGCGTTTTAAGGCAATTAATAGTTGGCTATCTAAATTAGTACTATTGATTTAAACGGCAACGAAGGCGAAATATAGCAATTTATATTTAAAGATTAAATTATTGTACTATTTATAAGCATTGTTTTTAATAGTAGTAAGCTTTTAATATTACGTTCTAAAATACGGCTATGTATAAAAACCGCTAGCTATTTTTTTAATATTAAAAAACGTAAGTTAATATCCGTATTAGTATATAATTTAATATATAACGAAAGTCGTTTAAAAGTAAATACGGCTAATTAAATACGTTAGTTATATTAAAGGCTCTATATATGCCGTTACTGCGAAAAAGTTTTGTTTTTTAAGCTTATTTTAAAAGTAGTAATAGTTAATACTTATTATTTATAACGTTAAAGCAGTTATTTTTTAAAGTAAAAAAAATATAGTATTAAATACGACTAGAAAGATACTATAGTTAATGCTTTTTTTACTATTTACGGAGTTATTTCGCAAATAAAGAAAAAAGGCTATCTCGATAAAATAGGGCATATTATTTTTATTTAATACTATAAACTGGTTAATAGAAACAAAAAAAACTTTTATAAAGCTTGCTAAAATTATACTATAAGTTTAAAAAGGCATATTTTAAGTAAAAAAGACCCTAATTTAATATTAAATCGAAAGCAAACGAAATAAAGCTGTAGTACGTATAATATTACGCTTTATAATAATAAAGTTTGCGAGTATATATAGCATAACCAAAATTAGGTAACAAATTTGGAGTTTATATGTTTTTTTAAACACTTTTGTTTAATTGGTTAACAGGCCTACTAGTGATGTACTAGAGCTGAACCCGCATTTAAGGGGATATCTTATCCCAACAAGAGTCCTGGTGAGTAGCTGCAATCACGCCTCGCCCACCTGCTTCCCAGCTTCATGCCACCGCCTTGCTGCTCTCGTCATCATTCGCCCACATCCTCTTTTGCTTCCCTTTTCTCATCATGCACTAGCCTGCCCGTAACTAAATGCCCAACAGGTAGGTAAGGTAGGTACATGTACCTACTAGTGTAGACAGTATTGTAAATTGCAGTTGCTGCGTTGGAACTCGACTCCCTCAGCCCGGAGCCGCCCACCTGTGAGTGTCAGAGCCGAGCACAAATCAAGCAGGCAAGGGATCGCCGCCATCTTCTCCGTGCCTCTTGCAGCTCTATCCGGTGTGGCAGCAAGATGGACGAGCATGCTTGACCCCCTACATCTACTACTCATTCGTCCTAGTCTCGCTTGCTTGAATTCACCTCCATCATGTCCATCTCCAACCACTGGCTTCTCTCTGTTCTCTTCCATTGCCGCCCTCTCTTCATGCTCTAGTTGGCTTCGCTGGCGTTTGTGTCGTTTTCCCGCGCTTCGTGTTACTAGCTGGACTCTCTTGCTGGCCCTGTCTCTCTGTGTGAACCCCCAGCTCCCTGCTGGTGCATGTGCTTGGTGCATACGTCTAGACCGGGATCCTTGACTGCCTCCATTGCATCATTCCCAGAGACCAGTATCGTCGCTCGCTATCATGGAGGCAAGTTCACCTCGTTGTCTCACCATAGCCTCATCCGTGCTGGCCGAGTCTCCAATTAGAAGCTCACGTCTTCACACAGCATCTGGCCCAGCGCGCTGCCAGGTTTCCGAAATGGACACAGACTCCCATACCCCATTTCGATATCTCGGCTGCTGGTCTCTTGGCATTGGCAGATCTAAGCACTGTTGCTCAGCGCACCAGAATATCAGGCGGCGCCTCGTGGCTTGACGCTCTTCTGCTGGCACCGGGTCTGCATTACCAACAAGCCGCTGATGCCGTTCTTGACCAAAATGCATCCCCCTGCAACGCTGTCGAGCTGGTAGATGGCAAGACCTCCACCTACGACATCGTCAACACCGCCACCGTGCAGTATCTCGAGCGCGTCGGCAAGCCCGGGCAGAGAGTCGTGGTCGATGTCGGCAAGATGCCTCAGCGCAACTACTTTTCTCCCGCCAGGAATCGCAAGAGGAATAGCACCGGACAGCGCGCCGTCATCTGGAAAGACCAAGAAGCAGGTCTCGGCTGGCTTTCGCAATGCTTGTATCTGGCCAGTCCCGTCTTCACCATCGCCGCTTTTGTGTTCATGGTCCTCCTTCGTGAATGTGTGTTGCTTTTCCCGTTCCGACTGTTTTTTTTTTTTTTTTAATCTTTCCCTCTTGTCCGTCAGTTCGCGACTTGGTAGGCTCATGCAGAATTGATAGGGTGGGGAGTGGCCACTTTACTTGCACTCATGTTCTCACGGCTTCTCAATATTTGGGTTATCAAGCAGCGTACAAAAGACCCCAAGATGCCTCAGCCCAAACCCGGCCCCAGTATACCTGGTCCCAATACTGACGGCTCCGACATATTGACCGAATACCATGTCGATCTAGGCAATGGGCGAGTTGTTTGTTTACGTGGGTTAACATCGGATCTGCAAGCCATCACCACATCATCGGTGAGTAACTTTTCGTGTGATTTTCTACCTATTTGAGAAGGTTTCGAAAGTCAGATCCTTTGTTCACGGCAGCAAGTTCTCTAGAAACAAGTTTCAAGACTCCCGAGACGATGCGGGGACAGGCTATAAAAAGTAATTACTGACTCGAACTGTTGCAGTGGTTACAAACTAAAACTCACATCGATGGTTACCTAGAAGCCGCCGCTAAGCTGACCGTCTATCTTGTCGCTGCCCTTAGTGGGAACTTGACTCAGGTTGGTTCCATCATCTTGCTGGTGCTCCTTATTCTCACCGCAGGCTTATTGGGATTAAGCAATGCCAATGCGAAGACATTCAGCATGTACGGAAGATTGGCAGCACCGACGACCATCAATTTGCCGGCTCAGTAGGGTGACCCGCCATACCCAATAGTCGACAGCAGAGCTCGCTATTTCCTTCGCAAAGTGACGATGTCACGTCCTCTGGTTATTCAGCCATGGATGATTTTGCCGAGAGAGGTCAGATAGGGAGCGCGGTCAGGAATTCATACATATTCGATAGATCGGCAGATTACAATTAATACGGACCACTCCTCATCTTCACAGCCAAGTATCTTTTTTATGCTTCAGGCACGTGGTTTTGTCATACGCACACGATCTTGCATCATAGTGATGCCTATTACCACACCATCCACGTCTCCGAAGCCAGGGGTACTTTGCAATCAGCGATCGACATTTGCTATGGAAAACAGGCTGTCTATGAGCATGACATACTCAGCATCGCATAGCTTTGTCTCGGTACTGAGAACAAAGGCCCTCGTTAAACTCCCCATGATCTCTAGTAAATATAGCGGAAATTGGGATTCTCGCGGTCCGTAAGATCCTCAAAGGCGTGCGTCAAGTTCTCATCCTTGGCTGCCTGGACACCCTCGGCCGCAAGCTGGTCGCGCTTACTATTCTCCCGCTTAAGATACCATCGAAACCACAGAAGTGTCAATACGAGCAGACTGTAACAGCCGAGGTGCGTGATGAAAGCAATCTTCCCCATGATCAGTTTCTCACTCGCCATGCGTGAAGGAAATATAGGCGGACTGCTTACGTGATATCGAGGTGCATCCCATGAGAGGAAGACCTGAGGACCTATGGCGTTGCCCGTAGCCCAAAACACAAAGTTGATGGCTACGACGACCGACTTCTTGGTCTGGCCGCCGACGTTTCGAGACAGTAAGGACAGGCCCAAGGTTTGTGCAGACCAGAAGGACAGTGTGATGTAATACGAGATCAGTAGTCCAACGTGTTGCGCCAAAGTATTGTTTGGTATCGTTAGGAGGAGAATGGTGCCAACAAAGGATCTATGGTGGGAAAGTACCTAGGTAAGTAAAATGACTGCAGGTGAATGAGCAACGAATACTTACGGAACGACGAAGCCCAAAGCTACCAATACGTTCTGGCTTGTCTTCTTCACAATCCACACCGAGCCGAGCAAGACGATGATAATATAAGCACCAAGCACGATAGCCAAGAGCTGCGTCTGGAGAATGCTGAAGCCCAAGTTCTTTGAGATGATCAGGTTCGCAAAGCTCCCAAGACCGCTCGTTGGCAGCGTCGTGGTGAGCTGAATGATGGCATAACACCAGGTCTGCGGATCGGTTAATGCGTCGTACACATGCTCCTTTTTAAACGTCCGGTTCTGGAGACCGGTCTGATTCTCACGCACGCGCTCCACCATCAGCCTCTTGTCCTCTTCCGAAAAGCACTTGGCACGCATCGGCGAGTCAGGCATGTAAAAGAAGACAAAGACGCCAAAGAAGATCGAGATGATGCCGTACGACAGGAACAGCCATTGCCACGACTTGAGCGGTCCAGTGGTAATAAGAGTGAAGAGGTAGGCAAGCAGTCCGCCGACGATCTGCTGCGCGCCGTTCATCATATACCAGTAGGTGACGCGAGCGGCTTGTTCCTCGCGGCGATACCACATGGCAGAGAGCACGACAAAGGCCGGCTGACAGGCGGATTCGAAGATACCGAGAAGGGTGCGTACGGTCACGAGACCGACGAAGTTGGTGCAGGCCGCGTGGCTCGCGAGCACAGCGCCCCAGGCGAAGATGGAGAAACCCAGGTATTTCCCAAGTGGCACGCGCGCAATGATGTAGTTCTATAACAAGTCGATGTTAGTTCGTCCCTTGTCAATTCGACCCGGATGGAAACATATTGCCGACGCACCTGAGGATATTCGACAATCAAAATGGCGATATAAATACAGGTCGTAAGCCAGCTATACAACTGGCTGACTTGGCCGCTCGGCGTCAACAACCCCGTATCTTTGGGCAGACCCATGATCGAGGAGAATGAAAGCGTGCCCTTATCGATGGCTTGCAAGAAATATGTGCAAATCATAACGACAAGGACTCTGCGATCAATCATTCTCCGCAGTCTCGTGTTCTCCTCCGGACTGATGACTATGCGACCTTGAGACGCATAGGCCGCGATCTCCTTATCGACCTTGTCGTAGTTTGTCTGATCTTTGAGATCGACATCGTCGACTGCAGACACGGTTCGCCCGATCGTCTCCTCGTGGTCAGGCACAGAGCCCTTCTCAGTCGTCGCCATTGTCGCTTGTGGGTCTGTATACTGAGAAATTCACGACTACGATGAGGATCCAGAGTATACCCAAAGACCGGAGATACGCCTACAAGAATCGAAGACGTGTTCCCATCACAACGGGTCATGCAAGTTCTTA
Organism: Xylariaceae sp. FL1272; assembly: GCA_022432385.1. Lineage (NCBI taxonomy): Eukaryota > Fungi > Ascomycota > Sordariomycetes > Xylariales > Xylariaceae > Xylariaceae sp. FL1272. The sequence continues at coordinate 20,757 of JAJJXC010000060.1, forward strand.
TGTATCACCGATTCGCTAAATGAACTAGACCCTTGCTCTCGGTCGTATATCACAGGGCGGTATGCGGGTTTACAGGTTCCCAGGTGCCTATATGCCCTGGTTGGCTTACCGTGGCCCATGTCGTCCGACAGTACAACAAGATATCTGGCCTCGATCGATAAGTAAGCCCATAAGTACCTAGGTAGTACGATTGCACGCCCCTTCAGAATGGACTGAGGGAGGTAATAAATCATCGTTCAGGCCTATATCACCACGACCCACTATAGAGAACATTCTGCTGCAGAACATATAAACAATAGCTGTTCGTATCTACGAACCTACAGTGTGCTTGATTATAATGAACAGCCTCTATAAAACGCTAATGGTAAGAGCATCTCACCGACGGAGAAACCTGGGGTCCCCATCTCTACCTCGTTGCGAAAGTTTGGGGTTCGAGCGGGGGTAGTGGGATAATCAGTCGTCAATGTAACCGAATACTGCCCATCTCCGGTCTCTTTGATTTCAATACCCTTCAAATCTTCAGCCTACCCAGAGTCAAGGGAGAACAAGATATGGTACTGCACCTATCACGCCAGCCTTCCCCGCCAAATGACCTGGGCTCGGTCCAAGTCGGTCTATGAGCGGCCGAATACTCAGGCTTGGCAGACTGGTGAGCTTCGGATTATCCACCAAAGGGAGGCCGTCATCTGCCTCAATCTCATTTTACGGCTGCTGGCATCGTCCTTGGAAGTTCATGCACGTGCTGTAAACGCGTGTGTCTTCGCCCGAGTGTAGGTCAACTTGGGATAGATAAGCTTATCGCGTCGCAACACGAGTTACCAATGAGGTATTCTACGAGATATCGTTTAGCATTGGATACCAAATACGATGATTGCCATTAAACCGAGGAAGCGGGAATCAATAATTGATTGCTCGTCTGCATATACCTATGTTCGTGCGAATGTTGATTGCTGACAGTTTGTGTCCATAACCCTTCCGCGACTCATATTTTTTTGAAAGGGCGGTTCTCGGGACGATTTCCCGTCCACTATCACAATGCCTGCGCAAGCTCATGGTTTCAAGGCGAGCGATATCCATGCCAAGATACGGCTCCTCATAGATGGCATGGTCAACATTAAGGACAAATCAGGAGACTTTCTCATGACGCTCGCGGATGGCCGGGTCATCGATACCAAAGGATGGGATGACTGGGAGTGGACGCACGGCATCGGGCTCAATGGCATCTGGGCCTACTATAACCTCACGGGCGATGAGGAGTATTTGAAGATCATCGAGGACTGGTTCAAAAGCCGGTTCGAGGCAGGCGGGACCACAAAGAATATCAATACCATGGCCGTCTTTCTGACACTGGCCTGTGTCTACGAGAAAACCGGAAACATTACCTATCTCCCATGGCTAGACAGCTGGGCGGAATGGGCATATCATGACCTAGAAAGGACGAAATACGGCGGCATGCAACACATCACCTATCTCGAGGAGAACGACCAGCAGCTCTGGGACGACACGCTGATGATGACGGTGATGCCGCTAGCCAAGATCGGCAAGCTTCTCAACCGACCACATTACGTCGACGAGGCGAAGCGCCAATTCTTATTACACATCAAATACTTGTTCGATGCGAAAAGCGGGCTTTTTTTTCACGGCTGGACGTTCCACGAGGGCGGGCACAACTTTGCGGACGCGCGGTGGGCGAGAGGCAACGCATGGCTCACCATTGTGATTCCAGACTTCGTCGAGCTCCTCGACTTGGCGCCCAACGATCCGGTTCGCATCCATCTTATTGACACGCTGAAGGCGCAATGTGAAGCGCTGAAGGGGTTGCAAGCGCCGACGGGGCTGTGGCGTACACTTCTAGATCATCCCGAGGAGGAAGGTTCATACGCGGAGGCAAGTGCAACGGCAGGGTTCGCTTTCGGTATCCTCAAGGCACAAAGGAAGAAGTACATTGATAAGGACTACGAAGCTGTTGCGTTGAAAGCGATTCAGGGTGTTGTTGATAACATCGATGCTGATGGCGAACTTCTGAACACTTCATTTGGAACAGGCATGGGTCGCGATTTGCAGCATTATAAGGACATTCCCACTACGAGCATGCCGTACGGACAGGCAATGGCGATTATGGCTCTTGTTGAGTTTTTGCGAGTATTTATATGATTACGCTAACATGATCTCAATGGTAGTGGGTTGGTTACGGCTGGGCTTTCTGTGGGGGACACGGGATGGAGAGCAGTGGCAATAGGTACCTACCTATCACGAAGAATTTTTGGGATGCAGTCTGATATAGAATACCAAGGCAAAAAACGTTGGCCGCCTTGTGCGGGCCTTGGACGAATGTGTCACTGGCGAAAGGACGAGGGCATGGCTTATACGAGTAGGTATCGGGGGAGGTTAACGCAATTGTGGATTTGGAAATGTGCACGAGAAACATGAACGTAGGAGACGGCCAACTACTACTAGGGCGTCCAAGGTAGAATGGGCCTTAAGAGCAGTCACGATACGTCGGACGACAAGTTGGAAGTTGAAGTCATTCGACATTGAAGCATACCGTCTGGTTGCCAAGTACCGTTAGAATTTAGAAGTAACCAGTCGTCTTACATATGTATTGTAGATCTAAAACCTAATCGTCGGGTGAATAAAGACGTGGAGCGAAGAGATAAGAGAGCCTCGATGTAAATCCTTTGCGATTCGGACTACATGACCCCACATGTGGATGTGAGGTTACGTTATACATTTAATCTACAGGAAAGGCTGTAGAAGGGGGGAGGCACCAAGTAGAGTTCATGCACCGTGTTTTGACACCATCTCGAGCATCGGAACTAATAATTAGTATTAACGAGTTTTGTCAATTCCCTAGCTGATAGCATCAAGGTCAGGTCCTTTTACATGAACATTGCAAGACACAATATGCCACAACATGGGCCGTACAGCTAGCTGGAAATGCACAACGCAACTTGGTAACATCTCCGCTGAGACGATATCAGAGCTAGTCCGCTACGCACCGTATGCCCTAAAGTAAGGATATATTCCGATCTTGTCATCGCAGCCACACAATAGTTAATGATACTCAACTCCGGACAGCTTCGACAGTTGGGCAGCTCAGCTGTCTCGCGGGTTCGAACAATCTGCGAGTGGTTACTACTAAACCGTAAAAGGCGAAGCGGTGCCCAGGCTCGCCAGGGTCGTTATCTGCAGCCTACCTGCCGCCGACTACCGTGCAGGTTGGCCTAAACCCTACCTAAACCTTGTGTAGATATCCAACTCCCACTGCCGTTCCTTATCTACGCCAGAACAACGACGTTCGGCCCCCATTGGCCCAATGCCCTTGCGTGCTTACACGATTCCCAAGGGTCACGAATTGCTCTCGCGCTTTATCGTCTGAACTCACAGATAGGTGACATCATTTCTTTAGTTGCACCATGAAACTGATTACGCCTTGACTCAAGCCAGATGTCAAGCTAATACTCAGAAAGCAGCCTTTGCTGATACAGTTGAGCAATTTATTATGGACGGTGCCGAGGGTGCAAAGACGATGCCCGCATTAGAGAGCGTGGTCCTGTTCCAACAGACCTGAAAGCAACTCAAGAAGCCCACTGCGATGCTAGAATCCCTATGTCCATTTTCTCAGCATCCTTGCCTGATCAACGCCGTGCGAGCTCTTGGCGACCAAGGTATCCAATAGTCGAGTCGAACCGCGGCGCTGCAGTAGAGTTTCGCACCCCGCGAAACTGTTGTTTTTAGCCCGTCGACAATGTCCTCGAAAAGGCAAGATAGCGCAGCATGTAGCCAATCACCGAGGATCCATCGCCGTTTGTGCATATCGTATACCGTCTTACATGGATGGACACATCCGTAGTGGTGGGGGGAACGACCCTTTGGGCGAATACTACCTATCTCTCTTTCGACCACTGGTTCGTGCTCTTGCTCTTATGTCGGCTTCCAAACGTGCATCATATTTCAATCTGTTCAGATTCGTCTGCCTTCTCGAATATCACGGCCAATCCAACCACGGTGAGCAAGGCATACCACCAGCGCACTGTCGGCACCGTATTATCTGCCGTCTTTGCTACAAGCATACCGTGAGTTGTAAAAGCTCCGACAGCATGAGCAGCACACAGGTGTCCCCTCCACTTGCGGAGGGAGTTGGATATGGTATCGTTCTAGGACTGGGAGCTGCATTCGCCTTGGGTATGGTAAGAAACGCATAGCCTGTGATCTGTTGAACCTGATATGAAGAGCATAACTAACAAAGCTACAGATCTTGGTGACGTTCGTACTCAAGCGGTATAACCGAGAACTGCAAACATCCGAGATGTTCAGCACTGCCGGACGTACTGTCAAGAGTGGCCTTGTGGGCTCTGCGGTCGTGTCCTCGTGGACTTGGGCAGCTACCCTACTTCAGAGCACCGGCGTATGCTACAAGTATGGCGTGTCAGGGCCCTTCTGGTACGCATCAGGAGCGACCGTTCAAATCCTTCTCTTCGCTACTCTGGCAATCGAGCTGAAGAGACGTGCACCCAATGCTCACACGTTCCTCGAGGTGTGAGTACACAATGGCAGTTTCAGAGAAGGGTGTACCGAACTCTAACGCCAATCAATCATCACAGTATCAGGGCGAGATATGGCACCATCCCTCACCTCGTCTTCATGATTTTTGGCCTTGTAACAAACATCCTCGTCAGTCTGATGCTGGTCGTGGGTGGCTCTGCAACAGTCAATGCACTCACGGGAATGCATGAAATCGCAGCAATCTATTTGTTGCCGGTCGGCGTCATTGCATACACGATGGTCGGTGGTCTGAAAGCTACGATTCTGACGGATTGGATCCACACTTTTATTCTGTTGATTATTATTATCATCTTCGCACTGACGGCGTATGCAACGTCTGAGACACTCGGATCCCCTTCAGCTGTCTACGATCGACTGGTTGATGCTGCAACGCGACACCCAGTTGAAGGCAATGCTCATGGTAGCTATCTGACGATGCGTAAGTGGCCCGCTCTATTTCATACATCTGCATAACCGCGCTGTAGGGAAAGCGACAGCTCGTCATAGTTCGTCGATGTGTTTCTTGCCCTGCTTACTCTCTCGCTTTGATTATACGTTGACTTTCGCATTCTAGGATCTACCCAAGGAGTCATATTCTTCGTGATTAACATTGTCGGCAACTTTGGTACAGTTTTCCTAGACAACGGCTACTATAACAAGGCCATTGCCGCCTCGCCCGTGCATGCGCTGCCCGGTTACATCTTGGGAGGACTGAGCTGGTTTGCTATACCTTGGCTGACAGCAACAACGATGGGTCTATCCGCCTTAGCATTGGAGAACACACCTGCTTTCCCGACTTACCCCAATCGAATGTCTGCCGATGATGTCTCAGCGGGCCTGGTATTGCCGTACGCGGCCGTCGCTCTCCTCGGCAAAGGTGGCGCCGTCGCGACGTTGTTGCTTGTTTTTCTTGCGGTCACCTCGGCCACGTCTTCCGAGTTGATCGCCGTGTCCTCCATCTTTACGTACGATTTGTATCGTACCTACTTCAAGCCCGACGCCAGCGGCCAACGTCTGATTTACATGTCGCATGTCATCGTTTGCGTTTATGCACTGTTTATCTCGACATTCTCTGTCGGTTTATACTATGCGGGCATCTCGATGGGGTATCTATACCTACTCATGGGTGTTATCATCTCATCCGCTGTTGTGCCTGCTACCCTAACTCTTGTCTGGTCAGGACAGAACAAGTGGACTGCTGCGCTATCGCCACCACTTGGGCTCGCATTTGCCCTCATCGCCTGGCTTGTCACAGCTTCTAAGGAATGCGGCGTCTTGGATGTGAACTGTACTGGTTCGAACAACCCTATGCTGGCCGGCAATGGTAAGATGACTTAGGCCTTGCGCTCTTCAACTATTAACGGTTTGAGTAGTTGTAGCCTTGCTATCGCCGGTTGCTCTCGTTCCTATTTTCACATTACTTTTCGGTCTAGTAAGGTCCATCACATTATATGATAAGATTGCCCCCAAAGCTTACAGATAAACTATCAGGATAAATATGACTGGAAGTCGATGGCGATGATTCGAAAAGCAGATGATCACGATGTCGCCAACGCCGCGGGAGTCGACCTGGAACATACAGCAGGAGATCACGTAGAGACTGCCGGCGATCTTGACGAAGAGCAACAGAAACTGTTGCGCGCCAGCAAGATTTCGAAATGGACCACTGTGATACTCACACTCGCTTTCTTGATCCTCTGGCCATTTCCGTTGTACGGCTCCTCGTACGTGTTTTCAAAACCTTTCTTCACGGGCTGGGTTACCGTCGGAATTATCTGGATTTTCGGCTCGCTTGGCGCCGTCGGATTATTTCCGGTCTTCGAAGGCAGGCATACCCTTATCCATACAGTTAAGTGTATATTCCTCGACATTACTGGCTCGCAGCACCCTAGGACGATCCATGCCCAGGGTATAGAGGAGGAAAAACGGCCATCCAGTGCCGACACGCCAACCAACAAGGACTCTACAATGGTTCAGGAAGATCGTATCTGAAGCTCGGATAGCGTATGATCGCTGGTTAGAGGCTACCTACTTCCAAACGACATGAAGCTCTTAGTTAAGGGGCGTAACAGTTTTACCTACAATTTAGCACGAGAAGAGAACTCAATCCACAAACCGGTACACGAATAGACAATGTTAAGTGTTTCTTTCTACTCCAAGGGCCATTGGCATGCTCATGTGTATCTACTATCCAGCTTATTACATGTATCTACATTCTGTCGATCCGTGGGCACATTTTCTTGATTGCGACAGTTCGCCTCATTCATAACGACAAGGCCGGAGCTAGAGAATCGTGTAGTTTTGAACAACATAGCGTTACACTTTCATTCAACCCGACACTCTCACAGAAAATGGAAAACTGTTGGCGAACATTGGTCACATTTGCAAGGTTTCTACGGAGTTGTATGCCACTGCGCCACACAGGAGAGGTATATCAAGGCAACCGTTTCAACCTAACATGCAAGACAACGATCAGTCGTACGTGAGGCACGTCCCACTCCAAGTGACACTACGCATGCACTTACTTACTGTGTACCACTTGCAATCGGCATGCCGGTCTGTTTTTCTCCTTTTTTTCCCCCAAGATCTGAATGAATCAAACAAGTACCGCGGGCACAAATAGAACCTAGATCAGGGTGTCGCTTGGCATCACAACATAAAATAGATGCAATCGTATACCTAGCTGGCCCGGGCAGTTTGGTTTATAGTAGTTGTCTAGGTAGTCACAAGCCCTCGAGCACATACGATCACAGGGTCCAGAGAACTCGGCATTCTATCCGCCCTGCTCTACTACCGCTGCATCAGTGATTGGTTCCGAGTGGCAGATAGCGATCCCCTAGTGACCTGTATTCTTGCTCTTTGATATTCCCCTGTCGCTCTCTGTGACACCATTCTAATCCTGCTCGTTCGTTCTTATTTATCTAAGAAACACGCATATTTGAACAATTGTTCTAACGTCCATGCTGCCCAGCGACATTGTACATAAAAAAGGCCAAACCTCACTAATATTTGGTCTCCTTTCCTTGAATTTAATCCCACGTGCGGGCGGGCCAAAAATTAATAACTAGGATCAAAAGGTAAAAGAAATGCCCACTGCCAGAATTGAACTGACGACCTTATCATTACTAGTGATACGCTCTACCACTGAGCCAAGCGGGCTCGCTTATGCTGATTGGTTGTGGAAGATGATTTTGGAACTTATATCCCTCGGCGGTATGACTCAAAAACCCTTTTAATTCCCATCCAGACCAATTAAGAGGCCGCTTTCCGATCACGATTTCGGAAGCAGAGCCGAATTCACTTTCTGTATCCTTTTAACTCTCATCAAATATCTTTCAAATGATTGATTACAACCCTCTCGATATCCCTTGCCCGCTGCTATACCTCTCTTTATGAAAGCCGAATGTTTGCCTTGAAGTCTGCCTTGGTCTTCAGCGCGGCTATCGGCATCCGAATTCCAAACTCCGTAATGTTTGCGGACGTCCTCGAACCATGCATATCGCTTGCTGGCTTGTAGGTCCTCGATCGGCCCTCAAGCCTTGTCATTGCGAACATCGACGCGCTTTTACAAAATATCCCACGACTCGCAAGCGCGATGCCAATGTTCAACGATATGGATCTCCACCGACAGCAATATCACCGCAAACACCCCCCAGGCGCAAGAGACCCATAAATCTCGCCAACAAGAGACGACAGTCGCTTTCCCCGCAGATTGAATGCAATTAGCAGCGAAAACATGCGTGAAGTTATCGTTGGTGATCAACGCTCGACGATATGTGACATGTCAATTAGTCCGATGTTGACGCCACGCGGGTTTAGTTGCTTCTCCGACGTTACTGGCGCAATGTCGCATGCAGCGACGGGCCATCGCAACATCACTGAGTTCTTTTAAGGTAATTTGTCATAGGGCCGGGGCTTGCAGCACGGCTTAAAATGCTCGAGGACGAAGTCATAGGACCTAGTAACTCTAACACGTCCACCATAGCATGACATCCCTAGCTGGGTTGATGGTGCACAGTTATCCCAAGAGCTAGTCGACAGTTAATCGCCTCACCTCTCGGCGGATAATTTTCTAGGTCCTCATCTCTAGAGCGTGGTACCAGGGACATGCGCTTCCCTAGAAAGCTGGTGGTGCAGTGTTAAATCGCTACACTCTTCAGCATTTACATAACCTTCAGGATCGATGTTTCTACTGTATTTGTTCTACCGATCCGCAAAGTTGCGGGACATGAAACCCGACATATGCAAATAGAGAACTCTTGAGATGAAATAACTGCGTAGGCTTAGGGACACGACACGTGGATTATTTTACGTGGTTAACAATCTAGAAAACCCTCGAGCGACACACCACATACGTTTCGTGAACCTCTCAGTATGTTGATCGCAGACCCGCGCGTAGTGAGTGAGTTAGATCAACATGATATAGGTATTGGGACAAAAGGTCGGTGAACGAAACAGATAATGAATAGAGCAACGGATTTGAAACAACCCTCAGGAATGGATTTGCGACGTCTCGATTGCTTACTCGTAACCACAGGCAATCCTCACACACAAGATTGAGCGTCGGATGTTGCGCTATTGAAGACAGGTGGCTTGCATTTCATGAATGAATCTTGTTCCAACGCGAGCCATTCATCTCGTTCGGCTTGAACTCAATGTCTGCTTCTAAGCGGATGCCGCAAAGGAATCCGACGCTCGTTAGTATCATCGCCTCCTCGCATCCGGCGTGCTAGCATCCATATCTGACTGGCAAACTTTGTTCATGTGGCCATTGGTATTCAGCGAGTCAGCGAGGTAACGCTAGAAAGAATGAAAAGCGAACACCGAGATGAGACCATTGGGCAAATCGAGTTGACGATCTGCAAGGGCACTCACATAGAACGAATGTCAAAGTAGCCTGCCCTGCCTATATTTGCAGCTCGGTAAAAGGCGCAAGATCAAGCAAGTAGGCGGGCTCTCCATGGAGGTGTAGATATGATTTAGCGATGAGCGATGTTGCCCTTGAATTGGATGTGCTACTGCTATTCTCGTTCAGCTTCCTCACAGTGGTTTCCAATCACAAGTCTTGTATTTCCAATACCGCCACTTTTAAGCGTTGGGTTCAAGTGCCTCCTCGCATTCGATTTCTAGCTATGCGAGTATTAACCCGCTTGTAAATGACCCCAGACTCAACCCCATGCTCGAAGCGCATGGACAGGCGCAGTGTGCCTGGCATCCCCTCATCATTACCATTGCCAAGGCCGTCTTTGCATCCCATTCCCGGGGTAAAGAGTCTTGGCACCAACCTCCTTCAATGCGACTTGAGTCGTTGCAGACCATTCGCCATTATTTCTTACCTAATATTGCAACGTCGGTGTTGATCATTGCGAATGTGCAGGCATCAGAACAGCCAGCCGTGGTATGCAGCACATGCATGTCCGAGGAAGGTGATGTTGGAGACGAACTGCCTTTGCACACATCTGTTTTGCATCGTTGCCCCCGATACCGAAAAGCTTGTGATAATTGACCGTTGATCTGACACTGCCGACTGTGACTCCGAGTGATAGGTGCGACGTGTGACCAAGTGACATCAATGTTCCAGCATGTTGGAAGGGCCAGCGCTAGGAGAGGAAGTTGTGACCCGGATCTTCATGTCCTCGTGTGCTGGGATGAAGAGATATAAGGAAGAAACTCAACTCCGGCTCTATTCGTGTCCGCATAGGGGAGTTTGCTCTCGCAGCTCAGAAATTTGTAGTCTGTGTCGTACGATATGTTCTCCTTCCAAGTGATTACTGCCATGCTTGCAGCGGCTGCAACGGTTTGGGCAGATCCATATAATACTTTCGACGGAGATGGATTCCCGGCGTGTCGAGATGTAGCCCAAGTACACAATGCGACCAGCGTTGATGACATGGTAGCGTTCGTGAAACAAGCAGCTGCGAAAGGCACACCGATTAGAGCTTCTGGAAAGGGACACATGTGGTGAGTGGCCTGTTTTCGTTCCGTCGCCGCGAAGCACGAACACGATTTTGACTTACAGAAATCAAGGTATGATACAATGTGCTCTGATAACCCTGAGACCATCATCCTGCGCACCGAAAACGTAAACGGCATCTCAAACCTCGTGCTCGAAGAAGGGGCCGAATCCGGCACAGTTGACCTCGAAGCTGGTGTGACTTTCCTACAGCTCGCGGAATATCTGCATGACAACAATGCCTCCATGGGTTATACGCTTGTCAATTGGAACATTACCCTCGCAGGCGCCGTCGCAATGGGTGGACACCGTTCATCAATCCGAGAAGACTCGATGGTTGCTGCCGGTGTGATGTCCCTGGACATTATCAACGGAGACGGCGATATTGTCACAATTGCTCGGGACAACAACGATGACGATTGGCTTGCTGCCTCGACGTCGCTTGGGCTGCTTGGTCCTATTGCCAGAATGACTTTCAAGATCTATCCCGATTTCAAGGTTTATGCAAAGCAAGAGATGTAAGTCTAGCGCCTGACGGCGACGCCAATCACGCGATCACCGCTTACTCCCTTCACAGCTTAGAAGAAGAAGAAGTTCTGAACGGCGATATCTACGGTCTCATTGCACCATATGCTACTGCGAACTTCTGGGTAGTTATCCCAGCCACTTGTCACACACCTCTGTGGATGCTGACACATTGACTGGCTCCATTAGTGGTGGCCATACAACAGGAAATTCCACTGGCGATACTACGATGAGGTGCCAACCGAGCTGAGCGACCAACAAGGTTTCCAAAATACCTTTTCTATCACAGACTTTGAGGCTGGCGTGGCGAAAACGACGCTTGAGAGTGGCAAATACCTGGCTTCATCAAACTGGTTTTTCGAGACGACCGCTTTCGCGCTGTGGTCTGCACCAAATTTCAAAGAGAAGACAACCTGGTCTGATATTCTCACATGGCCGGTATACGGATGGAACTACGATGTCCTTATCGGCGGCCTTTATCCTGACCAGAAGCCAGAGTGGGATCAAGGCCTCCATGGATACACGCTTGAGCTCGGATTTCCTGTTACGATTGCCAATGAAGTTCTGCAAAGGGTTCGGAAGGCGTTTGACGCTGAGGCCAGTGCTGGGAGGACGAGTAAGTGCTCTTAGGTTGTCATTGCTATTTGTGCGCATATTCCCATCCCATGCTCCAAGTATTCCTGCGGACGTTTATATACTACCAAACATGCCACATGTATCATGAGTAACACATGTACCTCACAGTGGCTGCAACATATCGAAGTGGTATCAACATCAAGTTCGGCAAGCCTTATTTTGACTTCCTCGGCCAAGTCACTTACAACACATCCGACGGGGCAGACTGGTCGAAAGGGGCAATCATGTTTGACTTTCCTACGTTTCATCCCTTGACCGGCGACGGAAAGCGGTACAATGAACAATTCTGTAAGCCATCACGTGCATTGCGACACGGATTTCCTTGAAACCATCTACTGCGGCCTGACAAGTTTACAGATATCAATCTTGCCACAACTCTCATCGACGAGTTTCCTGCTCGGCCGCATTGGACGAAAAATACGCGCGAAGTATTCGGCAACGCTACTAAGAACCTTGATCCAGATCACCTATCGCGGTTTAAAGCCGTGCGTGAAAAGTTCGATCCTAATGGCATTTTCAAGTCTATCGTTGGCGAGATCTTAGGTTTCTATGACTAATGAGGTGAATACATAATGGTATATAATGATGAATAAACCTCTAGAACGAGTACATAAAGAGTGTTCAGTATCTCATGAAGACCCGATCACTAGGTATTAAACGATAGCTTGAAAGTTCTGCATTTCAAACACATGATAGGTAGTGCAAGCTTATGATGCATGACGGGTTGAGACCAACAACGTCTTGTCCTTTTTACGTGGCGAGATTTGATACACTGGATCAACAAGCGATTAATAGCAGGGTAGAGACTCGAACTACCTAGGGGCTTATAGTATATATAGCATTTACTTGTCGTTCTGAGGCCTTGAGCTGATTGGTATTTAGAAAAAAAGAAAATCAGGAAGAGAAAAAACATTACAGTGCACTGCACTCAAAGCAGCACATCCGACAACGGCCTGATTCGAACAGACGCTCCCGAAGGAAATTGATAAGCTAGAAAGAATTCTAGTCAATCACGTTAACCACTCCGTCACGTTGCCATTGGTGCTAAGTTTCCGCGATCAAGAGGATTATGAAGCTGCATGACTCGCTGTCTAGAGAGCAAAAGGATCACGGTAGGGAATACGGCAAAAAACGATGCATCAGCCGCGAATCGAACGCGGGGCCCATCGATGGCAACGATGGATTTTACCACTAAACCACTGATGCTGCTCTGAACTATCGAGTAGTTTCTAGCTGTTGATTTGGCGAGAATGGCCTAACATATACCAACTTTGTGTGCGTTTGAGCATAATGCGGGCTTTTCCACAAGGTTCCACCAGTCCTCGCGTTCTAGACCGCCCCGTTTCCGGGGCTTTGCCGGCAAGACTCGAACAAAACATGTCTTCACAAGCCAAAAGTAGTCCAGATGCGAACCATCAACTAAATAGCAAATCAAGAAAGACACGGTTCCATCATGTCCGGTATAATGTTTTCGACATGATCGTTAACTTGTGCGTCGTTTTATTACGCAGCGTCCTAGGATATGTCTTAACAACTGACGGCGAATCAACGAGAGGCCATGTCGGCGATAATAGTGTTCAGCTTATCTCTACGAGTCTAACGGGTTGTTAATCGCAAGGCAACCGTAGATACCGATAGCAAATTGAGGCATCATATTTAGTCTGCTGATAATACATGACGCTGGCCAAAAAACAGAATCGGTGACTGAAATATCGATCCCATACCGGGCTTACCTGCGTGGGATCTTATTCATTTGAGATGTATGAACTTCGTTGATGTATCTGACGTCGAACAGGTCAACAGTAGCGAAACGATCAAACTTGCATTACTTGTGGCTGTGGTCATGTACATGGTTCTCGCCCAGATCATGAGAACGGGCAATTGCATGTTATCGGTGTTAAGATGTAGCGACCGATCATTGCATGAGGTCACCATCATAATGTGAAAGTGGTCATATCATGGATAATGAATAGCTGGTATCCCTTCACAAGTTGCATGGTGCACCCCTCTGTCAAAAGTACCGTCGGCAAGTGTGCGGTTGCAACATTGTTATCATAATGGTGATCTTCATTGATACAAGGATATTCCACGGCTACAAAGTAGCAACATGGCGGTACTTCGTCCAAGGAACACAAAACCCAAAGCGCTATGTGCCCATCCGTCCGGGCTGGGCGATTGGGTTTGCAGAACTCTTCACAACCTTCCTCAATGCCTTACTGTCTCCTCTGTGCGCCTTGTTAGGTATGACTGCCCGGCCCAATACAGCCATGAGCCGTCATGTTGCACCGTAGGGCTTAGGCGGGAGGTAGGGTTCTCATGTCAAAGAGTATCCTAGCGAAGATCAGAGATTCTGCGGCTAATATTACACACAGCAACGGAGAGTGCATAGAAACACCACCTCCAAGGCTCTACTCCGTTACTTCGTAGCGGCAGAAATGGCGACCCCTTGCTGGCGTTTATGGGAGGTCATTGGGCGGGGTACGGTAGGTGCTACAACGTCAATTGCCTAGGGTCAACGCTGGCGAGATTGGATTGCCATTTATACCTCCATAGTCGCTCCAAGGGAGTCGAGAATGCGGCGTATACACATCAACGAGGGCATTGTACTTTGTAGAATCGACCAATCAGCGTCGACTGGGGGTTCAGGCCAATAATACGATACTCTTGAGGTGCTGGATTGGTGAATAAAGTCCAGCGATAGGCCATCTGTGTCCACTATCCATTGTCTACATGAGTTTATGCGAATCGTGTTCTCGGTAGAAATAGTGTGACTAGCCACAACTGCGCCCGACTCAATTTGGAGAGAGGCAATGTTCCGGATTACCGCAGGGGCGGAATTCCGAGGAACTGTTACCAATAACACCTGGAGCCAATTCCCGTAGGCCTTGGACATAGCAATAGGGAATCAGCAAATAAGCATCGGCTTTGGGGTTGACGCTAGGCACTGGGGCATTAGTTGGTTCGACGGCAGATCACTGATCAACCCTACCGCCCGACGTTTCAATGCACAAATCTCCGCAGAAACCCGCAAGGGAGATGCGTTGTTGCGTTGCGGAAAGCCGATAGTGATGGGACTTTGGGCGATGGCTGCGATGACAAACCCGACTCCGTGGACGGAGTAATGCATAAAGGGAGAAGCTAAGGAACATGGTCGAATCGGCAAATCGGAAGATAGTAAACTCCGGCGGGATTCTTCTCCTGCGGACCATCCGCTCAAGCTTCCGCTGAACAGTGTAGTCGGGGCCCCAATGGGAGTTGAACACAAGAGACGAGGAGTCGAGCAATGCTCATCAACAAGTCACGAGTGCCGAGGTGCCTTCCCTTCATATTTGCCAATCGGATGAGCGGACAGGGGAGGGTGGTGGTTACTCACTCCATTACAACGGTGCAGAACACTTGGCCCAATCCTTCACTTGTCCGTGGCTGGCTGTGAGCGGTGGTTCTCTCAAGGGATTTTCACCATCGAAGGGCATCAATACACCTGATTCCTCCCTGTTGAGGCAGCGTAGAAGACGGTGCAGCTAACAAAAGAGATTTATGCAAATAGGCCCCCAAGAATCATGCCGGTCGGCGAGATTGGCAACATGTTGTGGCACACTGCAATAAGAAGGCTGTGCCTCTTCCACCTGTTGTGGTGTGAAGCATTGTACAGTATGCACTCTCACGGCCCGGATCGTATCAAGATATGGTACGCGTGTGATAACCAAAATAA
This sequence comes from Xylariaceae sp. FL1272, assembly GCA_022432385.1. Classification (NCBI taxonomy): domain Eukaryota; kingdom Fungi; phylum Ascomycota; class Sordariomycetes; order Xylariales; family Xylariaceae; species Xylariaceae sp. FL1272. The sequence continues at coordinate 36,128 of JAJJXC010000060.1, forward strand.
CGATGGTCGGAATCGAGACAGTGGAATATTAAGGAAGTACCGCGCATTCCCGCCGTGTACGCTAGTGTGCGTCGTTTTTTGACAGCCCAGCCTGACGCTGAATGACTGATCATGTCCAACGGCCACGATATAGCGCACCGTCGCTCCCAAGTCTTTCGGCAGCCGAGATTGTGCGATATTTTTCTTGCTCTCCTCTATTACTGTTTGCAGATCGGGATGTGATGGTGGGATAGGAATGATGTTACTGTAGGATTTTGTCCTTTCGATGCTTCGGTATCACACCCACGCACTTTCGCATCTGCATTCTTGGACACCCACTGTGGGGCAACAGCATGTATATTGCTACGACGGACTATTTACTGTGCCAGAAAGCTTCAGGCCCCGGTCAACAAGGCGTAGCTCAACCGCGAATAAATTAGGACTTCTACTGCAGCACGAACCGGTCTGCGTATTCAATCACAAATACGGTCACTGTCTAGCTTCGAATTCCAGCCGTGTTTATGCCGTTTCGCACATTACGCAGCTGTCGAAACTAGTAATGACGAGGACAATGATGAATGCATTGTGGCTCAGCTCCTACCAGTACTACTTGTATCAAGTCACAATGGCTGCAATGTGCTTTTGGCATGTGGTGCCCAGAAGTCCAAGGTCTCCCGCGGATACGCCAACGGAACATTGTCAACTGTCGACCCCTTGCTTGTACTGTTGCTCTGTAGAATGTCCTCACACATATGGACAAGTCCTATGGGAATTTCCCGAGCCAAATGTAACACTACCAGTGCATGCTTAGCGGTCGATTGGCTTCCTTCGTCAGCTCAAGAAAAGCCGCTTGTTGGATGGAAGTCCTGGTTACAACATATTGCCTATTTGAGATATTTGGTTCGAGGGGTTATCAGATCATTCGTGGGGTTTTGTGTGTGGGCGTGAGGCCGCCCGCTGTAGGCAAGCCAGATACGGGGGGTTGGTTGTCCCTATGCTTCCTGCTAATAGAGTTTCGACGTTAACCTGTTACTCTTCGTCCCTTGAGTCAGACACATTCCAATGCCCTAGCTCTTCTTTATATGATCGTATTCGCGGATGATTAAAGCATTGGCGAGAGGCTGATGCGAAGAGAAATCTTGCGGCCGGACTCGACCATGAGTGCCACACATGGCCTATTCCAAATACTATTCATGGAGAAAGGTAGGTACTGTGTCTGTATTAGAGATAGGGAAGACACTTCACCAAATCATAGACGACCTTCGTTCTAGGTTGACTGCAGCGGATTACTTGCGACCAGTAATTGACTGTCATTACTTGACCAATGTCATGTGCATTGCCCTTGGTGTTCGCTGCCTCCTTGCATCAGGTATGAGCGGAGGTCAATAAGCGACCCGGAATTACAATACAATGTCTGTTGCACCAACGACATATTCCTTTAGAGGACTTCGTTGATACGCCACACCCTACTATACCCCCCAGGCTTGTAGACCTTTCTCTATCCCAAAACCGATAGCCAAGATCCCGTTGTGCCCAAACGCCGTGCCTCATTCGTAAAAACCGTTGATGGTATATGCCAGGCTGTTCAAGTACTATGACGATGTTATGTGCTGGAGTTGCGCACACAAGGGATAATACCAATTGCTTTGCGGCGGGCGTCTCGTTCTCGCATCACCCACATACCCAGAGCATCATCTCAAGGAGTCCATATTCCCAAAGCCAGAGTATATCATGGGATCACCGACGCCCAGCATGACCTCAGGGTTGGGAACATTGATCATGTGTGGCTTGATCGTGCCGAATTCTGACTCCACGATACCTTGACTGAGCATTATTTCTGCCATGTTCATATCCATTTGCGACATGTATTGGGGCTGCACTTGTACTGGCGACGGTCTGCTCATTTGCCATGTGGGATAGGACGCGGGTACGGTGGGCGATTGTACGGCGAATAGGCTTGCTGAGGCATCGACGTCGCTTGGTATGGAGCCCGACTCGAATTCGTGATAGGAGGACGTAAGGCTCTGCGGCGACAATGTCTGTAGATTCTGCTGTCCACTCACGAGAGCCTTCCTGTAGTCCTGTTCGAAGTCTGAATGGTCCAATTCCGACGAACTTGCGCGTTCCGTGCGCGTACAACTCGTTTCGGTGTCGCAGTTGATCGTCTCCATTATCGGCGTCTCACTTTTGATATCTTTCTGTTGAACTTCTAGTTCCGCTGCCAGCCTTGCTAGTCCAGCTTCGTCTTCAGGGAATATTGAGTGCGGTGGCAAGTCAGCGTCGGCGTTGGGTCGAATGCATCCAAGCCTCGTCGCGATGTTATGTATGACCGGTTGACCTCTGTCATTCAGTTCTGGCTCGCCCAAATCCCACGATTGTCCATTTCTAACCATGGCGTAAAGCTTATGCACAGTAGCTATCAAGGCAAATTGTGTATTCTCAAGCACTTCGGCGTAGCTAAGGAGGGTCAGAGGCAGTCATTACTGTTTGTGTTCCTAGATTCGCCTTACCCTCTCGGTAGCTGTTTGTATTCCGTCTTCTTTCTGGTCCCAGCTGTACAAACGAGGCCATCGTCCTTACACCTCTTGCAAGGGAACTCTCCGTCACACTGCGTCCCGTGTTAGGCATCACTCCCGACTACGTGTTCGTCGATACATACCTTTGTTTTCTTCATCCTACATCGCTCACATGCTTTCCAAACCCTCTTATGCCTACTGTCTATTCCAGCTTGTGGAGATGTAGGTGAGTGGTCGTGTACGGGCGAGTGAGCATGATGTGATGCAGCGGATCGCTTCGTTCCACGATGTATCGGCTTTACGGATTTCGTATTTGATCCTGCAATTCTGCGCGAAGAGGCGTGTGTTGGCGATGCCTTCATCGTGTCTTCTGTCGGTGGTGTTGGTATGCCGCTTTCCATTTTGGGCAATCGGCTTATACGTTGATGTAGTGGGTAGGAAAGTCTCCGAGGGTGATGTTGCAGCTGCCGTCGATTTCTAAAAAAGATCTTTTCTTTTCCTCCAACAAGCTGTTAAGCTACAATTGCTCGGCCGAGAAAATGGAGGCAAGTCGAGGGAAACAATGAATACAGGGCGGTACTCTCAAAGGATTAATAATGATTCCATGCATCATACAGTGACGATTATGTGATGTGCTCCTCTTATTATTTTAGGCCCGGTAACTTTTCGCTCGCTCCAAGCATGGGTAGGGCGAAAGATAGAGTCCGAATCTGCAGGCTTGGGTCGGTGGGTAGCTTTATGTCCGAGTGGTGTGGGCCAAAGACTCGTGGTGGCTGACAAGGTCGACTGTGGTAGCGTCCAGGTTCAACAATTCTGAGATCAGTGTGAGCAGGGTACTGTATTATAGTAAGCCCCTCCTGGGGAGCTCTGATGTGTTGACTATGATATTATCTGCTCGTTGGCGTGTTGTTTATGATATATCCGTCAGCACAAACGAGATGAGGAAGGCGGTTGGGTCCAGATCTGCGGTATGTGTTGGTTCTATGGGTATGTTGATATCAGAGTAGCATAGGCGTAATAAGCGTTCTTAGAAATGAAATTGAGAGCAAGTATACCGCTACTTTGTTAGCAGGGTTGTAGCTTGCAGTGACGGCCACTGAATAGGTACCATGAAAGCAGGGTCAGGATGGATGGGAGAGACTGATAGCTTGCTTCATCTTATATCAGACAGGTCAAGTTTGAGTGTCGCCGGGCCTTCTGTGATAGCTGGCATTTGAATTGCTGGGACAAGCCAACGAGCCAGCAAGGCGCAACATCACATCTATCTGTACCGATGTCTTGGGGTCAGGCTGTGCCTACGTTGCTTGATGGAATCAACAGGATTCCCAATTATTCATCAAGGGCTAAGCTAGGGGGCCGTATGTAGTGACCGAAAAGTACATTCGTATACTTCGCTCACTGCCAACGGGCAGCCATCCTCTACATAGGCCCGAGCTAGGCTGCTGGGTTGCAGTAAGCCGGCGCGGGTGCGGTTCTGTCAGATGGATCATGCGGAGTTTACGGACTACATTAGCAATGCGGCACCGAGTTGCACATCGAGTTATGCTCGAGCCCGTGACACACGAATAAACAAATCTATTAATCTGCCCACCCTTTCCTAGCGTTATGTTGCGAAGAAGGGCGCAATGATTGACCTCCCCTACGACTGCGAGCGTTGCAACGACGTGTCATTGTCGAATACGCGAACTCGAGGCCAGTACAGACAGAGTAAGTAACCAGCAGCTTCAATTGATCAAGCATCAATGGAAGACGCCAATTACACTAGATCGTAGTGCAGCGACACTCTTGTCCACATAATGAAGTTAGCCTGTAGCTGGCAAGTTTTATTAGGTACGCGCCTTGAGCGAAACGCGGCCGGTGTTCTGCGAAGGACCGAACATGCGTCTCGGCCTGCGAGCGAGCGAATGCGACTGCGACGGTGTGACCTTTGTGACTTTGTCAGCGCTATCTAGGGTCACGATTGACCGTTTCGGCACTAGAAGCGAAAAAGGAACGCTTCTTATTCTCCAGCTAATAGAGCTACTACTCTCACTGATCCCCAACGTCCTGGATCTCTGCATTGAGAATGAGGTCAAGGGCCGCCCAATTTGTACGAAGGTAGACCGTTTGCTTCTAAACCCCGACGGAGAAACGCATCCATCTCCTATTCGCTCGACACTCCCATCAATGAATAATCACTAGGTACGGAATATTTCCTGATGGGCCGATGTTTACCCGTCTCAGCACACAATGATCCCCGAACCCAAAGTCGGCCGAACACCTGAAAGCATGACACAACTTCATACAGAGCCGTCGAAAAACTCTTCGATCCAGTGGACAGTAGAGTGAGTCGAACCGCTGCTGATGGATCGACTTATACATGAGTAAAACCGGTCTATACTGGTCAAGCTGTCATCATGACATCAATCCAGCCTGAAGCTGCGGGATCATGAAGCAACCTGAATGGCGCGGAGATAGGATAATGTGAGGAAATTGATTTAGGTTGAGTGTTCTTTATTGCGATGTGAAAAAGTCCCCATGCAGGCACTGTCAATTGCAATTCGACGTGCGAATGAACAAAACGACAACCACCGTTCTATGCCTATTTTAAGACGTTCTTCTCGAAGCTTTGCGTAATCAATATTCCGTATTGATGGCCAATAACGACTGACCAGGGAGAATGCAGACGTTTATGGGCTTGCTAGGCAGCTCAATAAACGCCAGGATAGGATATGCGCATCGGCCCCGAGAATAATGCTTCGCTTCCGAAAGGGAAACACATTCCCAGTGCCGCGACACGTATTCCAACAATGCTATGAACCCAAGTAGAGACCGGAAATTCGCTAATTACATACCTACAGCCCTGCCTCCCTTTCTGCGTTACCACTTGCTGTCCCAGAAAGCTGGGCAATTTCGTACCAAAGCAGCCCAGAGTTGAAGATGTCATGATTACCCAGGCCAAGGGGTTGTCAGTCGATCGAGACCCCTGGAGGACCCAATCATTTGGGCTTTGATACCTACGTAGACTCAGAGTTAGCGGACAGCGGATCACTCTCGCATCCCGAATCCCATGACTTTTGTCCCATGAATAAGGATTTGTTCAATGCTTTCGGCCGCCAGCGGGCCACTATAACGTCAGTTGGGGCGTCCTTGATGTGAAAGCTTTGCCGAGTACGGATGTACACGTAGGTAGGCCATCCGTCACCGACCAGGGCATCAGCAACTACGAGACCAATACGAACAGGGTATTCATCCTCATCCGCGTTGCGGGATCCCTTTCTAAATGCGGGACAGTCCTTGACAGAGATTGTCGGGATTCGTTAAATTCCATCCAAAACAGCAAGGAGTCTTAATAGCCTCGCCCATCCATCGCGATTATCAATCTGACAATCTCGGCCCTGCGTCTCTTGCTCTGCTGTTGGTCATCATACATGCATTCATAAATACAGGCAGACACTCCAAAACTTGGCATTTGTAGTTCACCAGCGGTGCCCGCACGCGTGAAAGCAGTCTCTATCTGTACTGGCTGACAATATCTGCCCTAGAATATCATACATGTACAGATGTACAGCTCAGGCAAATGTGATCTGCTCAAAAATCTATTCCTCCCAAACGCTCACGGATCACAAACACGGGCTGGTTCGCTGGGTCTGGGTTGTGATCGTTTTCTTCGGAATATACTGTACATTGCTCGACAATTCAAACAGAAGTGTCAGACTGGATTAAGAGTACGACCAATACACGCGCCGAGGCTGCCAAGAAGTACACGTCTATTGCCGAGACAAACTTTATGCATTGTAATATGATGAGCGAAGAATGAGACAGACCTCTACTGTACACGAGTTTTCTTTGTCTCGCACTCTAGATGATGAAATCTTAAGCCAAGCCGCCAGGTAGCTGTTCTTGCACCATGAAAAGTCCGCTTTTACTAAGCCGAGGCATTGCCAATATTGACTATCGGTGCCATACCTGTCGGTATTTGTGGCAGTGCGTTGATGCCAAGTGCTTGGACATAGGAGCAGGAATGTCATGGGAAAACGAGCCTGTTTTTGAGCTATCCAAGCGTCTCTCTGACTTAGGAGACCCTGATATTGAGAGTCTCAAGCCTTGACACGGATAATACGCAACGAAGCCGTGAAGCCGATCCGACCACCACGGATCATATCACATCGCCCAGTGTTGGAACCTTCGCCGCATATCCTTTGTGAACAAACATCTCCCGCCAATGATACTTTCTCGACGTCTGTGTCTTGCTAAGGCATATGAGACCTTCGCAAATCACCCTTGTCCTTCCGCACTGGGGATTCGACTTCATTCCTCCGGCGGCTCCCCGTTGGCCCGACCGCCTTACCGAGAAGACTCAGATACTTGCTCATGCTTGTCTCCGAGTCAGACATCATCCAGGTGCGCGTGGCACCGTTAGCAGCGAAGATTTTAGGTATACTGGATAAGCTGTGAATCGCGTTTCGCTTATGGAAATTAAGCAAGCGGTAACCCAAGCACCCTGTTTTAAGTCGCCGACGAATCGGTTCGCACCCTGGCCCTTACGTTGGATTGTTTCCAACATCCTGCATGAAAACGGCTTTGGTCACCACCAACGGAGTGTCGTCGTTTTTCTCCTGTTTCCTCTGTCTATGGGAGTTCATCTCCCAAAGGCAGAGTATTAGTACACATCTTAAGACAAATTGCCTTTTTTCAAGCATTTCTACACATATTCTCAGAGTTGTAGTGTGGTGTATGTCGTGGAATCTAATGCTAATCTTATCACTGCCTACCTAATGTATAGGTTGTACAACCTTCACTGTAGGTGTGGGTACTAGGACCAGCATAACCAACGGGTGAAGTTTTCAACCCGATAATCAACATCGAGATGCAGAGCATTGTTAGTTCACAATGCGCGATTATTAGCGACTAGACATGCCCTCAAAACAAAAGTCGTAATTCGTTTGCTCGATAGCATACGTTGAGTCGAGACGATTGATAGAGAAACGCATTTATGTCGCCTCCTATTTACCATATTCGCCATCGACGAGGCCATAGGTCATAGGTAGTCACGTATGAACAATCTTAAAGGAACTCCCCTACGCCTATCATCTGTGCACTATAATTGCGTGATACCTGTTTACGCCCATATCTTATGTCCGCCGACTGCTGCCACTCCTTGGTGTATCACACAATGCACAGATGCAACGCCATCCTATATCACATCACTCGGTTGCCGTCCCTTCATGGTACAACCGTATATCTGCAGCATAAGCTTACATGGCGGTCGCGTCTCACAATCCGATTAGCCAAGAATAGATGCAGTTGATGTCCATCAGCTAGCCATGTCTTTCTGGCATGCCTTGTTTGAGAGGGAAGGTGATAGAACGTGTGTACGAAAGTATCTGATTATCGGTTCTCGGGGGAGTGGGATGGAGCTAATAATGTACATCTCGACTCCCATCACAACATGCCGGATTATATGACCCCAGACCACGATAGCCCAGACGCAGTGCTGTCAGCGTGTGGTACCGGCGTCAAGTCCCTACCTATGAAACAATCCTTCTACCCGCGCATGACTAAGCTACCAGCTTTCCTAGGTCTGGCTTAACGTCTGAAGCGGCAGATACTATGACACATGGCAGAGGCATGGCGGAAGAAAAGTCTTCAAAGACTCCTGCTAGCCGCTGATAGCACCACAACTCCGCCATCGTTTCCCGGCTCCGAGATGCCCTCGGGCATCGGTAATGCGGAATTGGCAACAAAAGTCCTGCCAAAGTTCGAAGGATTTGTAACCATGTGAGATTCTACATGAGGGTCGAAATGGTGGTTTTTTTCGGAGTTAGCAGGTCCGCCGTCCATGCACTTCAGTACTGCGACGCGTGTAAATTTGTTGCGACCCCAGGAAAGCAGGGAATATCACACTAGAATCTGAATATGCGGGGACAGGAAGTTCAGTCAGGATGCTGGATGGCATGGCGACGTGGGACGCTGGGTTCTCTCAACCGGGAATACACAATGCTGCCCACCAGAGCTTAGGCACGTACAAACAGAATCTAGTAGATAATAAACATGGATAGTCAAGTATGCCAATACGACTCGATCCTTCTAATCACTCGATTGTATAAGCCATATCAACAAGTCCGGCACAAAGCTGCTTAGGCTGACATTTAACATCTGCCATGTTGTCTAGAATCCGCGAGCATCTATTGCACACCATCACTCTAAGGAAACATAGTACGTAAGTCCACCTTCCCATTGCGCTCTGTGTCTGATCTCTGTCTAAGCCATGCCTTTTTAAACTCCCCGATTGATCTCGCGATGTTACAATTTGGCTTTCTTTGCGTTTTCATCTGGGATCTCCTTATCCTGTCTCAATCGTACAACGCCCTACATCAAGTCAGTGTATGCAATCACACACAGACATATCAACATTGGCACCACGGCACGGACAGGAGTGAAGCAACTTACCTCCTGAATAGCAGTGGCCAACAGCGTCCCCTCCTTATTATAAATCTTTTGCATGACGACGCCCCGTCCATCCCCCGCCCAATGGCTCTCCATCTCCGTGAACATCCACTCATCGGCGCGGATCTGTAGCGGATTGTGAAAGTAGATCGAATGATCCAGACTAACCATCATGCCCAGTCTCGGCCTGTCCTTCAGAGCCTCTAAACCCCCATTGTCCGGGACATCGTTCAGCTTCTCAAAGTGTGCTCTAACGTCGGGCTCGAGATGTTTTAGCTCTTTCGGGTGGAATGGAAACCGCCATAGGTGATGAATGCGAGAAATAGTCGCGATGAAGTATGAGTCGCTCATGTAGGCAAGCGCGGACAGGTGTGCCTGGTGTCCACCCTGTTGGCTGATCTTGCCCGTAGCCCGCACCCATTGCCATATCTTCCTCTTCTGGGGCGGCTCGTCTAGATCTTCTGCCCTCGGACACCGAAAGTGCTCAAAAGGCTGTCGTTCTGCGCCGTCGAGCCGCGGCTCTTCGAAGTCATCGGGCGGCACGGGCACTCCGACCGGCATTGGGCTTGCGTGCTGGACGGTTAACGCGCCTCCGCTGCCGTTCCTGGCGAAGCTGCAGGTGACTGTGAAGATTGCATGCCCGCGTTGCCGCGCTTGTACAGTTCTTGTGCAGAACGAGCGGCCCTCGCGCACGCGCTCCACATGGTAGATGATGGGGACGCTGGAATCGCCGGCTAGGACGAAGAAGCAGTGATATGAATGTACTGTGAATTCCGCTGGTACTGTCCGCTGTGCTGCCTGGAGATGAAGTCAGTTCCAGCGTTGTAAGCGCCAGCGGTGATACCTCCTGAACCAGATAAGCACTGCTTTTTGGCTCGCACTTGTAGTTCTCCATCTGGTCCAAGCTGAAGGGAGATGGCTAGCATGATCGGGATACGGATTACGACCCCAATAGACGGTATGAGATCAAATGGGCGTACATACAGCAAGCGTCTGCGCGATGACACAGCCTCCAAACAAACCCCTCGCGCCCGGCGGATGCCAAAGCTCACGTGTATTTGTGAAGAGATCCTGGGGGCGACGCGATTAGTGACTGTGTCTTCTCGTCTCTCGATCTCATCCTTCGCCACCCCATGATGCCCTCCCCGTTGCACCCTCGCCGTCTCATCTCCCCCATCCTTCTCTTTGCCCTACGCCCCGCAAATTCATGTACGGCAGGTAACGCGGAACGCGACTCACCGGTCCAATGATACCCAACTCGGTAAGCTCAAGCGCGTTCTCGATAGGGGCTTTAGATTCGTCAAGAGGCGGCTCTTTGACGAGGGTCGGGCGACCGCCGGGATTCGTCTCGGCCATGACAGGCAGTGGCAGTGAGACAATAAATCAAGCCCGTGCCTCTTCCGTTGGCGAATTTGTAGTTGCCCGCAGCTCTCTGTGCCGCTGCGATACTGGCAGGCCTCGGTTCGCCGGCTTGTTACTGTGGAGGCTGACCATAGGCCATGCAGCAAGTACAATAGTCGCGATAGCCGACGGGTGCGGTATTCCAGGCCGAAATGCGCGAGTAGTCTCTCCCTTTCATACCAGTCCCCAGACGAAGCGAGACGCAAAGACGAGTCAGTTGCCTGCCGTCTCGGCCGGTGCCCAATCTATCACCCCAACTCAACGGGTAATTTCGAAGTGAAGATAAGGTATGCACAGAGCCCACTACGCCAAGGGGTCAAGCAAGAAAACTCTGAACTGCACAAGCACAACTGCCAGGCCGGGGATAGAACACGCAAACAGAAGTGAAGTAGTTCGATGTATTTTACGCCCAGAAGTATAGGAAGATAGTAGAAAAAATCTGGGACCAATTCGTCGTCGCGTCTATCACATTGACGTCGCGCGCCGATCAGGGGTCCCATCCAGAGCGGTGGAACTGCCAGCCGGAGACTTCTTTTTACCGAGGCTCGGTGCATGGCAGTGGACACCCCAGTGCTCATGTAGGCAGTCTCTCTGTTACCTGTAATCTCGACTTCAAGACACTCGCCGAACTCGAGATCCATGATTGCAGGTTATCTGTCTGCCTTGTCTACCTGCATGTGCTCAATATCGCTGATCGCATATGATACCCAATTCCACTTGCACGTGGGAATTGCATTTCCATCGCGTACAATAGATGCCTGACGACTACAAGTACCTACGTCGTTAGGTCTTTTGGTAGGGTGCAAAGACGAGGAATGCCTCTCCCACACATGTCAGTAGATGGCGTCATTTCATGTCCCTCCTCGTTCTCATACGGCAGGACGATATACTAAACACTGCATGGCATGTCGTCTTTTCTACCCATGGTCTCATAGGCTGGGGATCGCCAGCCGGCACTCGGTAGATGGGCTCCTATATTCGACACACCGAATTCCCTTCATATTCAGAGTGGCAGCGTCGGCGTAGTACATGGCATTCTGTGCGAGAAGAGGATCATTGCTGATGCTGTCTTCACATGTCTGAAATCGAAACAATCCAGAGTAACGCTTCTTTCAAAGCTGTTCTCTCCTTCTATATAGCTCCCATTGGCATGGGGGGGACCATCAGGATCAGTGTGGCGGCAAAGTATAGAACGGCAAGCCCCTGCTTGATAACGAGGCGGATAAAGCTATCTGTCTATGTCTATGCACTAGTCAAGATACGACAACCATTCATTTGTCCGACCTCTCTTGCTCGTGACCTCGAGCGACTCAGCGATCCGTCCTTCTCTACAGTCTCTGAGCATGCGACACGCCAGCGCATTAGAGCGCCACCTTACCACAGACAATATTCATGTTCAGATCTGTGCGCGAGAACAGCGCCCCCTATTCCGTATCGTTGTAAATAGGTTCCAGCCCATCCCACGCCGTAGCATCTCCATTTCCAAACTTCTCTCGCTGTTGCCAATACCGTCCAGTATACTTCCAGTACTCTTCTCCCGTCACCTCGCACCTCGACTTGCTGAACCACGCGGGCTGGAACTCTTCGCCCGTTTGAGCCCGGACCTTTCTCCTCGCTCGTTGCGCCTCCTCCAGTCTATTCTTCTCCGACGCCGCAAAATCGTACTCTCCATCTTCCATCGCGCGTTGATCAGGTCGCAACCTCGAGTCCGTCGGCGCAATCCACTTGCGCAGGTTGTCGTCGATGTGATTGAACGTGAGCACGAACGGCGTGAGGTTGAATGGAATACCCTTGGGTCTCTCGTGCGCTTCCCAGATGACAAACGCTCGGCTGGGGTCCGAGATGCTGCCCCTGTTGTCCGTCGGTTCCTCAACTTGCGCCTCAAAGCCTGGCGTTAGGCGAGCGTAGATCTTTGAGTTCCATCGCCCGCCGATGCTTATTCTCGGGCGTCCAGATGCGTCCAAGATTTTCCCAGAGAGTTGGTACGCACTCGATGCTTTCCACCCACGCTGTTTGAAGTCGAGCAGTGCTACCTCGCCTGTTGTCCAGTTCTTGATCTCTACCAGACCGTAGTTGTCCACCACGGGATTGCCCGTGATAATACCCACCACTTGCGACTTGGGCTTCTTCCATGTGTAGAAATCCTCCTTGCCGCCAGCCGTAGGACGTAGCTTTAAGAACCACGTACCCAAGTGATAGATGTCAAAAGACTTGCCCATGAATTTCGAGTCGACCTTGGCCTCGCCCCAGTACGTCCATTTGGCGGATTCGGCATGCGATGCGCCAACGGGCGGGTGGTGGCTTACTTGTTCTATGAAGAAGCGATATCCTTTGTCCTCCCGTGCGTATTCGAATGTCTCGCCGAGCAGAGGATTGAATGGCTTGGCAACGCGACCGATGGTCGATGCAAATTCGCTGGCCGCAAATGCAGCCACGTAGAGTAGCCGTTCAATCGAGTCTGTGCGATCCGCTGCAAGGTCGAGCAGATCAGCATACTCCATGTCTTCGCCGGTTCGATATAGAAGAGAGGTGGGCTCGTTGAATGATACAGGTAGCGTCATCTTGGTCATGTCTTTGCCGATCATGGATTTTAGTATGCCCTATAAGGAGCAAAGCAATTAGTCCCCCGTTCTGCCTGGGCGATGTGATGCTGGAAACTTACCCAGAGACCAACTTTGGGTCGATTGTCTTCATCCAACTTGAGCCTCGTTCGGATGCCATTCTCATAGCCCTTGAAAGAACTGCTGATGTCTAGACCCGAAACTACAACGTTCTGCTTCGCATCGGCGGCTACCACCGGTTCGGACGGTGGCATCGGTTCTACATCCACCTCTCCAGCATCCACAGCATCGAAGAACTCCTCCTGTTCGGATTCCGAGTCTTCTGAGAGATCCAATGCCTTGGATAGCGTTGTAGCCTTGCGCGATACCACAGTTGGTGAAGTTTGACTCTCGCCCTGGGTTTCATCATGGCCTGGGCTTGATCCTTGCGACACGGGGATGCTGGCAGCACTGCTCTGCGGACGGGCTTCTTCTATCACTTCGCGAAGGGCGCGCTTGGCAATTTTGCGCTTCATCTCAGCTTCCCCTACTCTAGCCTCCAGGACTTCCTGTTCGGCGGCAACTTTGGCCATGCTGTCTTCCCACATACGTCGCATCTCCACCTCTTGGTCAAGCCGATACTGCCAATGAGCATCCCGATCTTTCGAAATGCGCAGAAGATCCCCCATAAGTTCCTTCAAGCTCTTGATCGCAGAGTCGTACGTGGCCAAGGCTTGTGCGGCTTTCGGGTCTACCAATGACATGGCAGGATTGCGGTTCGCTTCTGCCTGCAGTGCCGCGCTGACCTGAGCCAGAGTGTCGAGTTGGAGGCGTGCGGACTGCGCCGTGATGTTGAAAGCGTCTTTCGTGGCGCCCGGGGCTTCGGCACGGCTCGAGGTATCTACAAATTCGTCGTCTTCGTCATCCTCGTCGACGTCGGCAGGGATAACAGGACCGCCGTTGCTTGGTGTCCTCGAATCGCCATTGACCGGGTCGACAAACTCGTCGTCGATGCTGCCGGTTGTGCTTGCTCGAGAAACGGCACCGCGCGAAACCGTCTTCCTGGCCGATGGCAGGCGAGTGAGGTTCATGCTGGTGCGTCTTTCGCCGGTATTACTGGCAGCCTCGCTCTGCAGATCTGTCGTCGAAGCCTCATTATGTTTCCCGAGATTGTCCCGGGCCTGGCGCAGCATCTCGGCGCTTTGAGCCTTTTGCTTCTCGTCCTGCTTCGCTTGGTCCTTCATCCACTGTATAGCATTATTAAGAGCCCAAAACCAGCGCTTAGCCTCGACCTCGTGGTTAGCCTTCAGCGTGTACTTTACGGACGATTTGCCGATGATTTCGAACTTGGTCTTCTCCTCGGGACTCATGTAGAGCCGTGCGATGCGCATACTAATAGCGCCCCGGCACGCGTTCTCGGCATCATCCTGGTGCTTGTAATAGCTGAGCACACCATTCTCCAGCACAAACCACCGCAGCTGGTACCCCTTGCGGTAGTTGGTCCATTTCTTGAGGTAGCCCTTCATCTGGGGCTCTCTTGCGGCGATAGACTCGCCCGGTGCGGCGGGGGGACCTGCCTGTGACGTGGCATGGCCAAGCACAGCCTTCTCCTGGATGCCTCGCTGGGCGGCCACAGCGGCAGGGGACCGCTTGAGCATCGCCTTGGTGGTATCGTCGTTGGTGACATGCTGGGGGAGCTTGCCCTTGCGATCGCGCTGAAAGGGATCGGCGCCGTGGAGTAGTAGGGCTTGGATGAGCTTCGAATCTCGCTTACGGGCGGCTTCATGCAACAGGGTGCCGCCGGTCTGGACGGTGGTCAGGTCGCAGGGCAGCTCTATGCTGTTGATATCGAGGACCGTCTTGACTCGGGGCTCCTCCAGCACCCGGCCGAGTGTCTCGTAGTCGCCCGACCGTACCAGATCTTGAACCTGCTTCACTTTGTCCTGCACAAACAGGGTGCGGGCGAGTTGCAGCTGCTGGAAGATGTCTGGGTTCCTGGCCACGTCGATGGGAAGCTTGCCCTGGTTGTTGGAGATGGCATCGTTGATCTCCTTCTGCTCCATCAGGAGTCGGACGATGTTGCTGCGGCCCTGGGTGGCCGCGATGTGCAGCGGCGCGTTGCCGTCTTTGTCGCGGGCATTGACATCGATATAGTTAGCACCGTTGGAAAGGACATATTCGACGACGTCGTACTCGGCGCACTGAATGGCCAGATGCAGCACGGTGGTGTCGTCGAGCGGAACCGGACTTGTAGAAGCAGTGTAGGAGGAGGTGCTGGCGCGGGGCCCAGACTCCGAGGTCTCACGGATGGCCTTGGATATGCCGGCCGTATTGCCGCTCCGCAGGGCCTCGACAATCCTAAACTTGCGGACGGACTGCTCGAGAGACGTGCCTTTGTCGGCGGACAAGGTATTGGAGCGGGAAGGGGTCAGCGGTGCGCCAGAATTGGAGTGGGTGGCGCTGGGCTCGCGCGAGGCGCCCCTGCTGACAGACATCCGCGGGGCTTTCAGCGAGTTGGAGGTGGGAATGGTCGGCGGCGAGGTGGACATGGTCGGGCGGGGGGCGTACGAGGCGTGGGAGCCGTCCTCGGAGATGGCATCGTCGTCGGCTGGGCGGTGGTCCTTGTCCTTGCGACGGAGTAGCGACAAGGCCGAGGACTTGTTTCGCTTATGAGTGCTAGGGCTCGCGTTAGCCTTAAGTACCTATCACAGCACTCAGGGTGTTGACATTGACAGGGTGACAGATGCAAGTCCCCCTCCGCCTCACACGTCAGCCGCGAAGGCAGGGGAAGACGAGTTGGCGCCGAGCTTAAACGCAAATGAGGGTGTGTAGGGCGTGCATGGTGAAGAGATGCGCCAGGGAATAGAACAAGTAGCCGTTGCGCAGCGACTCGGAGTTGAGACACACAGCTGCCTGCTTTTGTGTCCCCCCAGAAGTATCGAAATATCGAAATCCGAACGCTTACCTCTCTCCTGTCTCCGACATGCTCTAAGTTGGTAATGACGAAGGAGGATGTGTCTCTATCTATATTTCAATGATCGGCGACACGGACAGTGCAAGACGAGGCAGCTCAAGCCCGGTTCAATGGGGGGACAAGGGCCTCCTGAGAGGGACGCAGCCGATGAGGGTTTCGCAGAAGACGAGGATTAGATGCACGGTGTGATATTAACTGATTGTCAGAACGAATTATTCGCAGGTGTAGATAAGTGTGCGAGTGAAGCGGTCGGCTCGGGAGCATAGAAAAGAGGTACCCAAGACACGACGCGGTCCGTCACGATTCAAGCAAGGCGAAATGAGGAGAACGAGATGGCTAGTAGCAACAATCCAAAGACGTGAATATAAAAGAGCAGGGGCAAGATGATAGCGGCGGTAGGTAGGCGAACGGGTGGTGGAGATGGCGGGGAGGATTATGACGGAGGATGTCTTGGTCCAACAGCTACCAATGTCCGTCTTTCAGCAGCCTTCAAAGAAATCGAATATTGTTGACGGGCGTGTCCTCTCGCCTGTTCCGATCGGGTGTGTGGTGGTCACCGTCGGTAGCTACCTAGAACGACTGCACAATGAAAGCCGCCCTCTGCTGATGTCGTACAGCCCGTTTGTTGTTGTAGTTGGTTCGACTTCAGCGTGTCCAATGCGATTGTCGCAAGCGAGTCGCAAATTTCAAGGTAAGTGACTACCTAAGTATTCAGGAGAGTATGTAAGTGAGAGACGAGGATAAACATGCTCTCGAGGTGTGTGTGGAAGTGAAAGTCGACTATCGAGCATCGAGTACTCATCCGCAGCGGAAGGGGTAGATCCCAGTTCCTCTTTCCCTCTCAAGATGCTACCGAATGACGTTGACGTTCGAGCAAAGCGGCCGCAGTGAAGAAAAGCGACGGCAGTCCAGCTTCAGCCAACCACCACGGCCCAAAACATCGCCAGTCGACTCACCTGCAGGATTAGCAACGCTTTTTGAACGGTCCAGTGCTGATCGGCAGTAGTAAGCCCGCATCTGGAGCGGCGTCACCCCACTACCCTCTTATTCCGCCTTTTGCTGGTACAGCGCTGGATGATGGGGTATGATGAGTATCATGTATAAGTTGTTCACTCGCCCGAGAGCCGCTTTCACTCGTTTTTTTTCTTGCTGTTATTGCTACGGCGTTCAACTTGGTTTGTATGTATTGAAGATGCCTCTGCCAGGGCCATCCATGTGGATGCCACGTTGCCTTATAGCGTGATACTAAGCTGGCAGTATTCCGACAGTACGGCTCACCCTCTCCGCCACGCACATGTAGCAACTAGCTGTAGCCTACGCGCCACGGTGACTGTGTGGGATTCACGCATGTCCGGAATAAATGATTTGAGGCTCGAATGTCTGATGTATCCTATGGGGCGCTGACTACTCGTATTCCCGTCTACGCGTACCTCCATTCAAGCCTCTCAGACAAGCCCACAGTGTGCTGGCCCCATCTTACTCTAACGCGAAGGACATATTGTGCCAACGCTTTGCGTCGGGAGACCGATTCGTATACATTTGTACAAGTAGTCGCAGCCCTTCATACCGTCAACGTTTTCGAGGTACATGTAGGCTTAGCATATTCTCATCTCCTCACGCGCGTTGGATGCTTTTATTCAGCACTATACTCAGGTAGGTAGAATGGCAGACGCCGCACGTCACAACTGCGTCGTTTCCGCTGACACGGAACCTCCCATCCTTCCAACACCATTACTAACAGGCCGCAAGGTTGAGTCGCCGAATCCTCACCTCCAAGATGTGCGGCTTCATGGAAAGTTCCAAACCCTCTTTCTGGCTAGGCGCTAGCTGGGATAGCTGGTGCAAAGGCGCCACATGGCCGAGCGAACGGTTCTGCCACATGCCAAAAGAGCTACCGCTACAAGCCTGTTGTGCAGTGTTTATACGCCGGCACTGACAAATCTACCACATTGTACCGAGTTCTCGATGGCAATGTCCGTTTGTGCGGGTGTGCCTACCTACCTATTTGCAGCTAATTATATATGATGCACCTCTTACGGAGGTGAGAGCGTAGTAATCGAGGAAGCTTTTGGGTAGTACTATAAACGTTTATGAATACGGAATGATAAAAAGATGAGATTTTAACTATTTACCGGATTGAAAAAGGGATAATTACTATATATATATATATTTGTACTTTTATTAAGTGTTTTAAGGAGTACGGTAAACTTTTTTATATAAAAAGCCGAATAAATAGGTTTATTTTTTAATACATTTTTTAATACATTTTTTAAATAAGGCCTAATAAAAGATTATTTGCTTTAAAAAGTTTACAGATAAAGCTTTATAGCCTAGGTATGATATATTTTCGTAATGTTTTTATTAGTATTAAGAGGTAGTATTTACTTTTTTAAATTATTATGTAACGTATTTTTTTAATAATTAATATCTATTTTTAATACTTTTAGAATTTTATATTTTAATTAAACGAAATAAACGGCGTTATTATTATAAATTACTAAAATTTTATAAATAGGCGTATAAATAGTTATTTTTTATATTTTAATTAATTTAGGGTAACTGTTAGCTTATTCGGAATAAGTTTTTAGCCCTAAATTAATTACTTAAAAACAAATATAGACTTTAAAAATAATATAGAAAGTACGTTATAATAGTAATTATAGTATGCGCGTAAATATTTTTTAGTTATATAAATAGACTTTTTTTAAAGTTTTTAATACTTTTTTTTTTTAATACTAAGTTTGTTAAATATGTTATTTTTCCGTTTAAAAAAACGCTAACGTAATATTAATAGTTTTTAATTAATATTATAATAAATAAACTATTAAAATTTTCGTTTTTTTTACTATCGTAAGTATTTTTACGTATTATTTTAATTGCTTTTTTACGTATATTATATATATTAATATACGCGATTTAAATGTTTTAACGCATTTTTTATCGTTTTTGTCGCCGTATTAGCAATAACCTCAGTTTTAATTTAAAAAACAAACTTATTTACGTAAATATTACGCTATTTTTAAAATTATTTTATCGCTTTATTAATGTTTATTAATTTAAACGTAATTTAATTTAATTATTTTTATTAACCGTTGTTTTATTTGCCGTTTTATAAGTATTTCTAGTTTTAGTAAGCTTTTTTAATACTAATTAATATTTAATAGCGCCGTTTTTTTGTTTTTATTTATAGCTTTTCAGCTATTATTTATTACAGTAGTTTTTCGCCGTTTTTTTATATTTTTATAGCCTTTTTTAAAGTACGTTTTTTTATTTTTAAAAGTTTGTAATTATATTATAAACTATATTAATATAAATAAAAAAAAAATAAAAAAAAAAGTTTTAGGTTTTTTAATATTATAAACGACCCGTTTTTTATAAATATATTTAATGTTTTTAATAAATAATACTATTAACGTTATATTTTTAAATTAGCGATAACGATTTTAATACTAGCGGCGTTAATATTTGTTTAACCATTATTGCGCGAATGTTACGGGCTAAATAGACGGTTACTGCTATAGCTATATAGGGCATTCTAGATGGCCCTTTTTTTAACTATTACAGACGTTACGTTTTGCTTGCATAGCGTATGCGTATAGTGCCTCGCTATTTACGTAAAGGTCGGCTGTTTGACTTTTTGTCCGTGTTATTTTTTTTATAAAGCTTTTGTTTTTAATAAGTAATGCTTATTACTATTGAATTAAATTGACGTACTTTTTATATACGGACGCGCGGAAAGTAATGGACCTATATGTACAGTAGGTCTGACAAGACCGTTTTTTGCCTAATAAGCGCGTAATGGCTATACGTTACTGCCTTAACGGGTTCGGCAGTGACGTAAGAAGTAGAGTTTAGACCGTTAAGTATAGCTACATATATTTTAATTAAAGCTTAAAGTTATTAGTTCGATTTTTCGCAAAAACAACGAGACGCTATTGTTTTTTTAATGCGTTAGGGAAGACTTGTTACGGGCTAAATAAACAGTTACTGTTATAGCTATATAAAGCATTTTAAATAGCTTTTTCCCTAACTATTACAAACGTTATTTTTTGTTTATATAGCGTATACGTATAATGCTTTGCTATTTACGTAAAGGTCGGCTGTTCGACTTTTTGTCCGTACTATCTTTTTATAAGGCTTTTGCCTTTAATAGCGAAGGACTTTCTATTTAGTAGGAAAAAATAATCGTTTTATATAAGCAAAAGCAAAGCAAATATTAAATAACTGTCGTAAATAAATAGTACGTGCGATATAAATAAATAATACGTACATAATACGTACGTCGGGTAAAGAATAACTAACGTAAGTAAATATTACGTACGTTAGTTACGGGATAGCCGACGTAAGCAAGTTATACGTACGTTAAATATTCCGTATAAAGGTTTATATATTTCGTACAAAATCCTTTTTAAAAATTTCTTTTTTTAAAAAATAAATATAAATAAATTAATCGTATAGTTATTTATATTTGCTTATTAATACGTATAAAGCCTATTTAATACTAATTAGTAGTTATAAAACGATTATAAATTAGTAAAAACGGAAAAGATAGTTAATCGAAAATTATAATAATACGATTTTACGTTTTTGTTTTATTTCCGTTTCGTATTTTCGGTTTAAGCAAATTATATAAAAAAGACTTAAAAAATTTGCTTCGAATTATATTCGAAAAAAATAATAAGCCGATTTATACGATAAACTCCGTATAATAACTAAAAACAAATCCTAGATTTTGTCCGATTAATCGGCTTTATAGGCCGAAATAGCTTTATAATATAGCTTTAACGAAAATACCGTTAAAAAACATTTTGTATTAAACGAATAAAAAAACAACGACAATTTTAAATTATTCGATAGTTTATTTAACGAGTTTATAATAACGTATATAGTTTATTACGTATTATCGTATAAATAAAATCGTATAATAAATAATTATTTATTTTTTTTTATTTAAAAAAACTTTAAAAATTAAACGGAACTTTAATTTAATAAGTTTATATAAACCGTAAAACAATTATTTTTTATATAATTAACGAAATAAAAAATATAAGTCGAAAATAATACTTTAAATATAAAATTAGCTAAGTTTATATAAAATAAATAAATAATAATTAATATTTATTACTAAAAACTTTATATAACTTAATTATCGCGATTTTAAAAATTATTTGAACTAAATATTTAATAAATTATCAAAAAACTATTACAAAAAAAACTAACTATATAAATAGTTTTAAGTTTTTTAAACCGTTTTTTATTATACGGCAAACCTTATTTTAATATATATTATAAAATTTTATCGTATTAAGATATAATATTACAAACGGCTAAATCGATTTGCAAAAATTTATAGCTTTTTAAAAATTATAAAAAAGCTTTTTAAATTTTACTAACTTATTATATAATATATTATCGAAAATAATACGTTAGTTTATATAGTTATATTAAATTTTAAAAATTAAAAAAAATTATTATTACGCGGTTTTTTTTTAAATTGTTTTAAACTTTATTAAATCGTATTTTTAGACTAATATTAACCTAGCAGTAACGTAAAAAAAAATATAATACGTCTAACGTATATGTTAATACAAAAATAAACTACGTTTAATATTAAAACAAATAAATTACGATAAACTTTTAATAAACCGTATAAAATAATCTAGTATTAATAAAACTGAAAACGTTAAAACAATTTTTCGAAACTTTTTATATAATTTAATACGTTTTTAAACTAAATTTTTAAAAAGAAATTTAATTATATTCGGCTATTACATAAATATATAACAGCATACCCAAATCTAAACAAACGTTAATTAATATAAAAAACTCGTATAAAAGTTTATTTTCAAATTTTTATACTATAATATAAATTTCGGTATAACAAAAAAACAAGCTATAATTTATATGGAACAAAAACTTTTATACGTACTATAACGATAAAAAATATAATAATAACCGTATATAAAAATAGCGTAATAAAAGATTATTCCGTAATCGTATATATTACGGTTTATATAATTTTTACGGTTTAAAATTTTAACGTTTGTTTAACCGTATAAATAAAAAATATTTTATATATTTTAAACCGGGTTATTAGTTTATAAAATATTTTAAAAAGAAATTATTTATATAAAGTAATATTTTATCGAATATAGCAATATATAAAACAAAAAAGTTAATATTTACGTCGTTAATTTCGAAAAATATTTTAAAACAAAAAATAAAAACGACTAGCTGTATAAAAAAAAACGAAAAACAAAAAGGCTTACGAAAAACAAAAAATTAAAATTTTATACTATATAATAAATTAATTATATATATACCGAATAACCCGAGAGAATATTTTAAAACTTAATAATTTTTCATATAATAATATAAAACTATGCGATATATCGGTTTTTATATTAAAAAACCTATATAAAAATATTTATTAAAGTATTTTTTAAAATATAAAAACCGTATTAATATCGATTGTCGGCAAGTTATAAATATTAATATACGTATAAAAGTTTCTAAAAATAAAGCTTAATTAGATTTTTAAAAAAATTTTTTATACGATTTAAAAAAGCCAAAAATATAATATTAATCAAAAAGACTAAAGTCGATACGTTAATTAATTTAATTCGATTTTTTATTTTTAACGCTTTTACGCTTTTTTTATTTTTATTATATAATATAAATTAATAAAAAACGTATTATAATAATTTAATAAATAAAATTATATAGAACGATAAATTATACGTTATAATTAAAAAATTAAACTACGGAGTTTTTTATTTTAATTATGCGGAATAAACTTTATATTTTACCGAGACGAAATTACGATAAATATATAAAAAAATAGGTTATTAACGTATAAAAAAACTTTATAACCTATTAACGAAAATAAGCTACAACGTTCTTTTAAAAAATTTTAATAAAATTAAGCAAGTTTGCTATTATTATTAATTATACGCAATAATATTTTAAAGATTTAAGTTTTTAATTAAAAACGATTTATTTTTTAATTACGAAATAGTTATTAACGTTATATATATTAACGGCAAGCCTATATTATATATAATCGATATTAAAACGAGATTTTAAGCCGTTACGTTTTTAAAATCTTTTTTTACGTAAAATATTTAAAACGTTTTATATCGGTATTAAATTTATATATATTAAAAACTACTAAACGTAATTACGTATAATATTAATAAAAACTTTTTATTTGAAAAATTTTGGAATAATATGCGAATAATAAACTTTTGTGTAAAAAAATCCCGGTTAAAACTTATTAAAATATCGGGAAAATTAAACAAATATATAGGCTATTTTATTATATGTTTAATATTTTATACGAAAAATATTTAAATATAATAAACGACTATATAATTTTATAAATCGTAATAAAAACTTTAAACGATATAACTAGTTTAAATAGTTTAATATTTATTTTATTAGTTTTTAAAACTTATTTTAAAATTGTAATAAAAAATTTTTTTTTAAATATTATATAAAAAATAAAAACAATTTAAAAAACTATAAAAGCAATTTAAAAAATACGTATAAAAATAAACGTTAACCGTATAATAAATATATAAAACGGTTTATCGTACGACGTTTTTCAACTTTTTTTATAATCGAAAATATTTATATAGCGTAAAAAAACCGTTTAAAATTACGGCAATCGAAAAACAAAACGTAATTTTAAATAACGATTAAAAATTTCGTTATACGTAAATTAAGCCATATTATTAACCGTTATATAATAATATTAGATTTAAAATGTTTATTATATAATAAAACATTTTGCTAAAAATTATATTTTAAAGATTATAATAAGCTTTTAGTCCGTTAAAACGTAGATAAAAATATTTAAAAAACATTTTTATATAAATATTTTTCACTGAAAAAAAAAAATCAGATTTTGCCTTTATAATATAATTTTGTTAAAATAAGAAAATTAATACGCCTGGTAAGCCATTTAAAAAATCGGATATAAAAAAAATTAATAATTTATTATTATAAAGCGTATTTATTTTTATACGGTATTTTAACGATATATTAAAAACTTTTTATATTTTTAATATGCGTTTAATATAGAAAGTTAAAAATAAAATAATTATTTTATACCAAAAGTTTAAAATAGTTATATAAAAATATAGAGATAAAAAAAAAACATTTTTTATTTAGTTTTTAACGATTTAACGAAATAGTTAACGCTTTGTATTAGCTTTAAATTTTATATTAATTTAGTTATACGGAGTAAAAAGTAGATTAAAAAATATTATATAAACGTATATATAAATAACGAACGAATTAATTTAAATTATTTACATACGATTTCTAAAAAGAATTTAAAATAAATATTTAATAAATATTTTATTATACGTTATACGGCTTTTATATAGTTTCGTTAAGTTAGGCCTATATTAATATAAAATATATTATATATATTATTGTAAAAATGTTACGAACTAACAAGGCCACTGGCCCATTGCTCAGACCTAGCGGCAGAACTAAGAGACGGATAATAATATATGCTCCAAAAAAGCATATTACGTGACCAGTTACTAAGATCACCGGGTAATAAAGGTGATAAGATATTACTACGGTTACTTAGTAATTAGAGTAACCTTATTTAAGGGCTTAGGTAACGGGATAAAAGAAATGAGGAAAAGAATTATATAAGTATTTTTTATGTATTTAATTACTTTTTTATTTATTTATTAATTTAAGTATTTAGTTTTTTCTTAAAACTAAGTAAGAAGTATTTTCTAATAACTATTATTATTTTATTACGTAATAATATAACGAAGTTTTTTAACGAACTAAACTTTTTATTACTAGTTAAAACTATTATTAATACTAGTCGTTATATTTTAATAAATTTTGTTTAGTTACGCTATAAACTAAGTAATATATTAATATTATGTTTATACGAAAATTTTTAAGCTTTATGCCTATTTTATAACGTTTATTTGCGGCAGAAATAAAGCAAAACGATGATTTCGACGTTAACGAAACTATATATAACGTAATATTTAAAAAGATCGCGATACTATAAATTAAGTTAAAGCAATTTAAAAACGCTATTAATAGTAATATTAACGATATTTAAAAGCTTCGAAAATTTGGTAAACAAGAGCATAATTAACGCTTTATTGCTTAAAATATTTATAAAATTAAAACCTTTAAAATATAAAGCGTTTATAAAGCAAAGATCTAAAAGATATAAAGTTAATTTGCTACTTTTTAGGCAATTGAAAATATTATTAAAACTTTAATTAGTAGTCGTAATTTAAAGCTTAGCAAACCAGGATATTTCGACGGCACCTTAAAGAATTTTCGAGGATTTTTAACATAAATTAAAGCTTACTAAAAGTACTATGCCCAAAGTTTTACTAACGATACAAAAAAAATTATATATACGGCGTCTTTTCTAAAAAGAAAAACCTTTATATAGTTTGAGCTATACTTGGCTAAAATAATAACTAAGCTACGATTAGAATGGAAATTAAAGACTACGTTAATGTTTAATTTTTTTAAAAGCTTCGAAAAATAAATTAAGTTATTTTTTTTCGATTTTAAAAAAAAGAAACAAACTTAGTTAGAATTAATAAAGCTAGTGCAAAAAAAAACAACATTTACTTATATAGTAGACTTCCGAAAAATAGTTGCGAAACTAGATATAAATAATAAATTTAAGATTTTTTTATTTTATTAAAAACTAAAGAAATCCGTTAAAAACAAACTTTATAAAATAAAGACTAGCGATAACTTCTTAGAATATATAGCAAAAATAGTTCGTATTAATATAAAAAAATATAAACGTTAATAAAAACGTAAAAACATTATATAAACGATTAACAAATTCATTTTTAACGAAAAACGAAAAAAGAATATATTTTCTATTTTATTTAAAACATATTTAAGTCCGATAAACTTAAACGTTATATAATATAACAAAAGAAAAAAAAGCAAAAAAAATAAACGTAACGTTATTTGTTATAACTATTAAAAAAAAACATTATTTTAACGAATGTAAAAGTTTTAAAAAAAAATTCGAAAAAGTACCTAAACGGCAGACCGCTGTAATAAAACCCCGAAATACCCGTACTTTAATAATATTTAAAAAGCAACCTCTATAAACAGCAAAGCCGCAATAAAGTACTTCTAAAAAAAACTTTATAATTAACGACATTTTAAAAAGAAAAGATCGTTAAAATATTTAGAACTTAATTAAAAGATAAAAACTTCGGTTAGCCCGAAAGCGAAAAATGCCCGGAATATGTTCTATAGTATAAATATAAAAACTGTTACTATAAATCCCAAAAAAAAACAGCTTAAAAATATAGCAGTAAAAACTATATAATAAAACCTAAATAAGCTTTATATCGAGCAAGCTTTTGCTCGAACTTATAAAACATAAAAAAAGATTTAAAACAATATCGATATAATTAAAAAGGAAAACATTCTTGTAATAAAAACTATAACTAAGGCCTAGCGAAAAATTTATAAGCAGCTAGATTCTTTAAAAAAAAGCTAGTTACAAAAAAAGATTAATACCTATAAAAACCTAAAAAAGTACGTAAACTAACCATTAGTACTCAAGCGATAGAGCAATCAGATTTATAGAACTTTAAAAAAAAGAAAATAGTTTATATTTATAAAAAAGAGTTTGTTTTTTACTAATCTGGACTTAGTAGAAACAATTGCTATATTATTCTTTGAACGAAACGAAAAGAAAGACTTTCGAAATAAAGATTCAAAATTAATTAATTTCGAATATAGAAATTATTATTAAATTTTATAAATATTTTACATTTATGACTACTGTTTAGATTACTTATAGGAAAAACTTAAATATAATTGGTTTTCGAGTCGAAAACAGTATTAACTAATTTTTTATGCATATTTTAATAACAAAATCGGCGAGGTAGTCCTTGTAATAAACGCTAAAAACGGCTATATAATATTTTAGCTAAAGGCAATAACAGAATGCCTTATTGAATAAAAAAAGTAATATCGATGTACGAACTATAAATATATAGTGCACTCTAAACAAAAGTATAAAACTTAGGTAAAAAACCGATAAAAACGACGAAATAATTAATAAACAAGATTTATAACTAATATAAACTTAGGTATAAGTATATACTTATAACAATCCTTAATATAAGACAAAATAATTATAAACGATAATAAATTAAAAAATGACCTAAAAATAATTTACGTTAATTAACGTATGGAAAAACTACCGTAGGAAAAACGAAACCTTAAAACATTTAATAAACTATAAGAAGAAGCCTTAATTAAAACTCGGAAAAGAAAAAATAGAGTTATTTTTTAAAAACAAGTAAAAAACGATAACAAATAGCTATAAAAAATTAATAGTTAGCTTAAAAACTAAAAAGATTTTTATATAAAATAAACGTAAAGGTTAATATATATATCGTTACGACCGTTTATTACAGCAAATATAAGCTTAAAGCTATAATTAATACAAGAACTAGAGAGAATTATATATTATTCGATGTAATTAATAAATTATAGATACTATAAATTTAAAAGAAAGAACTTTATCGATTTACGACTATAGATAAAAGTTTAATTAATTACGACTAAAAAATAGTTTAGCAAAAAACTATAGAATTTCCGTTAAATATTTAAAGTTAAAATAAACGATTTACGTTCGATATTATAAATATATTAGATTACGATATTATATTAAGGATACTTTAGTTGCGGAAAAGCAATTTTTGAATTAATTAAAAAATTGGCCGTTTTTAGTAAAATATACTAAAAAAAGATTTAGCTTTTGAAAAGTTAATACTAATAATTTTATATAAATTAAAACAGGTATTTATTTTATATTTTATATAGAAAAAGTTTATATAGCTAAAACTTAAAAACGGAAACAACAATTTATTTAAAAATATATTAAAAAAATATTACGAATTTAGCTAATTGTTTAGTAAACAATATTAGACTAAGATAGGATTATTAAAGTATAGTATATAGGATTATAAAATATTTTTACTTAATGGACAAAAATTAAGATTTTTTTTAATATATAGTATAAATTAGTAGTAGCTAAAGATTTTTAAAAAATGGGTATAAAAGAATTTGGCCCTAAAAAAGATACGACTATTAGATTTATTAGTAAGAGCACTATTGATTATAGTGCTTAAGAAACTTACTAAAGATAAGATATTAAAATAGAGGATATGTTACGATTTCCGGCATTTCAATACTATTATACGTAAAAATCGATATTTCTTACTATTGATTAAAAACTTTAAAGATCGATTATATAGCGTATAATAGTTTACGGCGTTAGACTTACTAAATGCGTATAATTTAATACGAATTATAAAAAGCGAGGAATAAAAAATAGTATTTAGGACTTTAGTTGGATATTTTAAATATTTAGTTATGCTATTCGGACTTACTAATGCTTTAGTAATATTTTAAAAAATGATTACGGATATATTACGAAAGTCTTTTAATAACTTTGTAATAGTGTACCTAAATAATATCCTGATTTATTTTAAGATTTTAAAAAAATATAAAAAATATATATAATAAGTTTTCTAGGTATTTTAAAATACGAAACTTTTCGTTAACCTATAAAAAAGCGAGTTTTATATATAAAAAGTTGATTTTTTAGGCTTTATAATAAGCCTTAGACAATTTTGGATACAAAATTCGAAAATTATAGCAGTAAAAAAATAGTCAATTTTTTAAAATGTAATAAACGTGCGATTATTTATAGGATTTACAAATTATATAAAAATATGCGTTAAGGACTTTAGGAAATACGCTAGCTTTTTTACGGACTTGATAAAAAAAGACTTTTTATTTTAATAAACTAAAGTTAAGCAAAAAATATTTAATAAAATTAAAGAACTAATTACTAGCAAGTTAGTATTATAGCTATTAGATTTTATAAAACTATTTAAAGTCGAGGCAAACGTTTTTAACTACGTTTTAGGAAGATATTTATTTTAACGAGACGATAAAAGAAGACTATATTTAGTGGCATTTTTTTTAAAAAAACTATTAGGACTATAACTTAATTACTAGATTTATAACAAAGAGTTAATAGCGATTATTAAAGCTTTTTAAAAATGGAAACCTTATTTTAGCGGTATAGTAAAGCTAGTAAAAGTTTATTCGGATTATAAGAATTTTACGACCTTTATAATAACGAAATAGTTAAATAAACGATAAATACGATAAGCAAAATTTTTATTTAAGTTTAATTTCTATATTATTTATATAGTAAGCAAAAAGAATACTAAAGCAAATATCCTTAGCTAAAACCTAATATTTAAGCAAAAAGTACTAAAAAGCAGTTAAGCACTATTTTACAAAACTAAAAAAAGATACTTTATAATCGTAATAATATAGAACGATTATTTATTTTAATAGTATAAGATTGACGACCGAAGACAATACGGGATAGAATATCTACTAAGAACAGAATTTATTAAAAGACTATAATAATATTAAGTAAAATAAAGAATAGAAGCAAGATATAACGGAAAGTTATACGTTTTTAAAAAATTTTAAAAAAATTGGTGAAATAAGTTTACGTATATTTATTTAAAGGACACTAAAAAGAATTCAAAACTTTTATACGTTTTAAACGGAACTATGATTTTTTTAAAGCACGATAAGTAGTTAAAGAAGTAGTAAAAGAATACGATTTATATATACAATCGAAGCCTAATCGATACAAACTATATAGTAAACTATAACTAGTTAAAATATCCGATTAAGCAAAAAAAAATCGTATTTTTCGACTTTATTATTAAACTATTAAAATTAAAAGATTTTTTAATAAAAGCAGTTTACGATAGTATTTTTGTTATAGTCGACAAACTTATAAAATTAGTACGATTTATACTTTATTATAAAATAAGTTTGGCAAAAGTACTAAAATATATGTTATAAAAAAAATAAATTAGCTTTTATAACATTTTAAACAAATAGATTACCGACAGAGATCGGAAAATAGCTTTAAACTATTAGCAGTTATTTATAAAGGCCTTAAGATTTACGAATAAAATGTTTACGGCATATTATCCGTAGACAAATAGTTAAATAAAATGTTTAAACTAAATATTAGAAGCATATTTACAATGTTATATTAATAACTAATAAAATAATTAGGTTATTAAACTACCGATAGCAGAATTTGCTTATAACCTTTTAAACAATTAGGACATAAAAATATTACTATTTATAGCAAATTATAGTTTTAACTTAAATAGTTAAAAACTATAATAAAAAAAAGTTATTGCTTTAGTAGCAGAAATATATAGAAAAAATCTTATTAGTTTATAAAGACGGCTATAATAGGATTTAACGTTTTTTTAAAAACGTATAAAAATATATTACGACAATCAACGGTTATTAAAGCTAATTTTAGAAAAAGGGGATAAAATATATTTGTTAAGACGAAATATTAAAATAAAACGCTTTAACGAAAAACTCGATTTTAAGAAAATCGGACTATTTAAAATAAAAGAAGTTTTGTTTAGATTTAACTATTAACTATTATTACTGCTTAAAATAAGGCAAAAACTAGTATTTTATATGTTATTGTTTGAACTAGTATTTAAAAACGCTAAATTCGAAATATAACTTAAGACAGAACTAAATTTAAGTTTATATTATTTAAAAAAAAATTTAAATTTGCGTTAAATAAAAAAAAATTTTTTAATATTTAATTAAATAAAAGGATTATATTTATAATAAAACTATTTAAAAACTTACGACTAAAAGCTATAGCTAACTATGTTTGTAATACGGTTAAAGCTTTTTTCGTTTTTTTTTCTTTTTTTTTTTAATTTGTTTTAATTAATAATCGTTTTAATAAAAACAAACGCTACGTTATTATTATTATAAAATCGTTTTTAATAAATATAATTTAAATAGCGCAAACTATTAAATACAATTTTATAGGTTTTATTATTTATAAAATATTAAAAACAAAATATAATATTAATTTCGATAGAATTAATACGATCGGCAAAGATATATCGATCGCGGGCAAAAATAAAAAACGTACGGGTTTTCGTAATTTAGTTTGGCATAGCAAATTAAAAAAACATTACGTTAGTAATCATAAAAAAAAAAATAACGGGAACATAACCGGTAGAGCATTTATACTTTTTTATTATTAAAAATAATAATAATAAAAAAAGGGGGATAATGTTACGAACTAATAGGGCTACTGGCTTATTGTTTAGACCTAACGGCAGAACCAAAAAACGGATAATAATATATGCTCTAAAAAAGTATATTACGTAACTAGTTACTAGGATTACCGGGTAATAAAGGTAATAAAATATTACTACAGTTATTTAATAATTAGAGTGACTTTATTTAAAGGCTTAAGTAACGGGATAAAAAAGATAAAAAAAAGAATTATATAAATATTTCCTATATATTTAGTTATTTTTTTACTTATTTATTAATTTAAATATTTAGTTTTTTTTTAAAACTGAGTAGGAAGTATTTCCTAACGACTATTGTTATTTTATTGCTTAGTAACATAACGAA
The DNA here is from genome assembly GCA_022432385.1 of Xylariaceae sp. FL1272. NCBI lineage: Eukaryota > Fungi > Ascomycota > Sordariomycetes > Xylariales > Xylariaceae > Xylariaceae sp. FL1272. The sequence continues at coordinate 67,525 of JAJJXC010000060.1, forward strand.
GTTTCTTAACGAACTAAACCCTTTATTACCGGTTAAGACTATTGTTAATACTGGTCGTTACAAAAAAATTTAAAATACGTATTTTAACGTACGATTTATGTTTATTTTCGATTAAAAGGTTTAACGGTTTTGGTATTATTACGTTATAAACTAACGATATATTTAATTTTGTTATATTAAAATTTTTAAAATTAAAAAAGCGAAAATTAAAAAAAGTAAAGTTTTATGTAAAGCCGAAAATTACGTTTATATAAAACGTTACGATAAAATTTAATAGCGGTCGAATTTTATTCGAAAGCGAAAATATTTTTTTATATAAAACAACTAGGCATTATAATTATTAAAAATTGATTTAACTATATATACGGCGCTATAGGACTATATAGCGTAACGCGTAAAAAAATATATATATTATATTAATATATTAGCTTAAAACAGCGTACGATTTTTTCGTTATAGTATAAATTATAAAGTTAAAAAATAAATATATTAAAACATTAAATATACGATTAAAATAATAAATAAAGAATCTATTACGCGGTTTACGGTTTATTTTATTCGATTTTATTTATATTAAATTGTTTATTTTTACCGACGGATTTTTTATAAATAACGCGGATTTTTTATCGTAGTTTAGTTTTTTGGTCGTATTAGCTAAAAAAATACGTATAAACAATAGCTTTAAAATTTACGGGAATATCGTATATTAAAGTTTTTTAAAATATAAAAAAGTTACAAAAAGCGTATTTATAAATAAGTTATATAGTATAATAACTAGTTTTAATTATATTATTGCTTTTAATACGATATTGTAATAAATTATTTATATGTTTTAGTTAAATTAAATTTTAATAATTATTTGTTTTAATTTACGTTTGTTATACGAATGTTTTATAAAATTAGGAACAATTACCGAAAAACGGCTAATAATTAACGTAATATCGCTGTGTAAAGCATATAAAAATCGTAAAATTTTAAAAGTACGATAAATTAATAGCAAAAATAATTTATTAAACGTATTTACGAAAAAAAACCTTTGTTAAACGTTTGTATAACTAATTACGTTTAATCGATTTATTATATAAATTAAGGCATTTGTTAACTGGTTAAATTAATAATAATAAATTTATATAATTTTTGTTTTTTTGCGTATTTTTAATCGTATTATATGGATTTTTTTTTATTTTTTTTTTAAATAGTACGAAGGATTATTATTTTACCGTACGAAATAATATAACTATATATTTAATATTACGTTTTTAAAACATTATTTTAAAAAAAAAATTTAATTCGTAATTATAAAAATAAAAATATCGTATTATTTACTTTTTATTTCGTACTATTTATTAAAAACAAACTATTTTAGCGCTAACTATTTTACACGCAATAAATATAATAAACAGTATAAAAATAGTAAATGCAATTAGCGTATAAATTATTAAAAAAACCTAGGATATATATATATTGTTTATACGGAGCATCAGTATAGTAGCCGGTTGTTATTGCCGTAATAATATGACGCTAGCAGGCGTTATACAGCTTAGCTATAGGGATAATATTACAAAACTATATTATTATGTCGTAAAAATACGAATTACGACGTAGTATATAGGCGTAATCTTTTTATATATTAATAAGCTTTAAAGCGTATAAAATATTAATGTTTTAAAATAATATTACGTAAAAAGCACGCTTTTAGTTTTACTATATAAATAAATAAAAGCAAAAATAAAAACTCGTATAATTATATACGTTAATAATTATATTATATATAAAGCTATATATATTTAAAATCGAATAATATTAGGTTATAATATTATTAGCGTTAAAAATATTAGTAATTTAATAGGTTTAAAATTTAATAATAGCGATTTAATACGGGCTAAAATGTTATCGCCTAATAATTTAAACTTTATTAACTATAAAGTTTAAAAAATTCGGCTAAAATATAATAAGCATACTAATTAAAATAGCAAAACCTTTAATAAAAAAAGCAAAAAGCTAGCTAGTAATAACAGCGATAAAAACAAAATTATTTAGATTTAAAAAGCTAAAGCTTTAGTTAAAAAAAGCAGCTATTTTATACGATAGCAAAAAAGGCGAAATAAATAAAAGCTATGTTTGATCGTATAAAATTCGGAATTATTAAGATAAAATAAAATTATAACGTATAGAAAAAAAAAGGATTTTAATCGTATAAAAACATTTGATATTATATATAAAAGCTTTAATTTAATAATATTTATATTACTTTATATTTATTACGATTTTTTTACGTATAAAATAAACAAATTATAAACGATATAATTTACGGTAATTTACGACTATAATAATAGTTTAAATAATAAAAGATTAAACGTATAATACGTAGTTATTTTAATAAATAGTTATTAGTATATAACGTATAAAACATTAAAAAAAGCAGTTATTTTATATAAAAAAAAAGTTATTAGTATTTAACTATTATTACGTAAAAGATTTTTTATTTAGTATAAAAAAATAATCGCTTTATACAAGTAAAAATAAAACAGATATTAAATAATTATTATAAGTAAATAATACGTACGATATAAGTAAATAGTACGTATATAGTACGTACGTCGGGTAAAGGATAACCGGCGTAAGTAAATATTATATACGTCGGTTACGGGATAGCTGACGTAAGTAAGTTGTACGTACGTTAAATATCTCATACGGAGGCTTATATATTTTGTACGGAATCCCTTCCGGGGATTTCTTTTTTTAAGAGATAGATATAAGTGAATCAATTGTATAGTTATTTATATTTGCTTATTAGTGCGCATAGAGCCTATTCAACAGTATTAAAAAAAGCAAAAAAAAAAAAATAAATAAATAAATTTCGGCTTTTATAAACTTACGTTTTATTATATCCGCCGTAAGTACTTTTAAGTATTATATATATATTTAAAAGCTTATATATTATTTAAAACTATTTTAAGCTTTATACGGTATTTTGTTTTTTTTATATACGTTTTATTTTTTAAAATATATTTTTTAGCTTATATGTTTTTTTTTGTTCGAAATATTAATAAAAACTAACGTTATATTAGTTATTTTAATCGGCATTTGTATTTTACGATATATATACGTTTTATACTTTTTTTATACTCGTATATTAATAAAATATAGTTTGTCTTACTTTTTTTTAATAGTAAAAAATTTTTTTACTAAGTTCTAAAAGGTTTTAGCCGATTTATTTTTTTAACGTTAATTTCGTAAATTATTTTCGAGTATTATATATATATTTTAAAGCTCGAATATTAATAAATATATAACGTTATTTACGTATTATTTACGTTATTTTTTTCGATCGTTATAAAAAAGAAAAATACTTCGTTATTTAATATAAACGTTATAACAAACTTTTAACCGCTTTTTTAACTTTTATTAATAACGCTTTTAACGCTTAAATACGTATATATAATATTCGTTTATATTTTAAAATTAGTATTTTATTTTATTTTAATTTAGCGGTTTTTAAACTTATTAATATATAAGTTTACGGCTTTTAAGTTTATATAATAAAAGTTTTTTACACTAAATTTAACGTTTTTTTTACTTGGTTAATTATTATTTATATTATAATATATTTATATATTTTATTAGATTTTTCTTAGCTTTTTATTTTTATATTTATATATTTATCGTAATTTTTTAAATACCTTAAACCTATTTTTATACGTTAATAAACTTTTTGTATATTTATCTCTATATTTAAATTGTTATAAATATACTAACTTAATTGCTATATTTTTTTTAAGACTTTATATTATAAGCTTTTAAAACAGTTTAAAAAACTTTATATAAATTTAATAAAATTTTAAAATATTTAAATTAAAACCGAAAAAAGGTTTTTATTAGTTTATTTACTAACATTTAATTAATAAAAAAATATTATATTTTAAAGCTATTTTTTAATGCTTTTAACGCGTTTATATATTATAAATATCGATATATTTAAACTAAGTATTTATTTTTTCGTTTTTTTTTATAATAAAACGAATAGTTTATTTATTATTATTAAATATTATATACGTTTTTTCAAAATCGAGTTAAACGTTATAAAATAGTTTTTTTAATACTATTATTTTTTTTATAATATATTAAAAAATTATTATTTTAGTTTTAGTTATTAAAGTTATTACTATATTTTATTAAACTAACTTTTAAATAATAAGATTTTTAAAAAGTATCATAATTTATTTATAGGTTAATTTTTAAATTAGTTTATTATTTATAAATAATACGTTTTTAACAATTATAAAAGTTTATGCTTTTTTGTTTTATACTTTATACCGAATTTTTAAATATTTTATTAAATATAATCATTTGATTATTTTATTTGCCGTTTAAATATATTTTCGATTTAGGTTATATAAATATTTAAAAAATATTAACGTAATATAAATTACGTTTAGCCGTATTATTATAGCTATATATAAAATCGATTTAATACGTTTTTAAAATATATATATTTTAGCTTTAAAAGATGTTTCTATATTTTTTTCAAGCTTAAAAACAAATAAAAAAGTTTTAAAAATAAAAGAATTATTTATTAAGCCGTATTTAATTACAACGCGCTCGATATATAAATTATAAAACAATATTATAATACGTTTTGTTTTATTTTTTATTACTTCAATTCTTAAAAATTATTTTACGTTTTTTTTAAGTTTGATTTTATACGTAAAGTTTAATACGTTTATAATCGCCTAACTCTTTTTTTCGTGCTTTCTTTTATAATATACGAAATAGTTATTAATATAAAATACTATAAAAACTTTTTTTTACGCGTTATAAAAAAAATATAGGTTTTTTTCTAAAGCTTTTCGTTTTAAAAACTTTAAAGTATTTAAAAACTTTTTATACTATAATAATAGTAAGTTTTTAAACTTATAAATAGCTTTTTTAATTTAAAAACAATATTCGGGCTTTTTAAACTTTTTTAAAAGCTTAGCAGTAGTTATTTTATAGCTTGTTTTATTTATATTCAAAAATACGTTTTTAATATTAAATTGTTTATATTTTATATTAAACTTTATAATAAATGTTATTATAATTTTAAACGTTTTTATAATAAACGTAGCTATATAAATCGATTATATTATATTAGTTTTTTAAAAATCTTTTTTAATTATAAGTTTTAATTTATAAATTTCGAAATATTTATTTATATTATATTTATAATTAAATATTTATTTTAAAAATATAAAGCAATATTTAGCCTAAATATAAAAAATAATAATTAATGTTTATTTTTTTATAAAAGTTTTTATTTTATTTTATATATTAGCTATATAATATTTTTTTAAGTAATAATTTTTTAACTAAGTCCATATTTTCGGCTAAGTTTTTTTAATGTTTTTTCTATATAACGGTTCATTAAAACGGTATTTTAAAAGCTTGTTAACGTTTTTACCGTTTAATACGGTAATAAGCCTATTTTTTACTATTGTTGTAAATATTACGTATAGTATTTTATATTTTTTTTATTTAAATATAATAAGTTTTTTTAATTAAAAAGAATATATATAAAAATATTTAAAACTTTAAACTATTTAAAAATAATTTATTTTTCATAAAAAATACAGTATATACTATTTTATTACTTTTTATAAATTAATATATTAATGCTAGTTTTTTTATTTAACGGCTTTGTTTTAATTTTTTTGTTAACTTTTGCTAATAAACTTTAGTTTTTAAGCTTATTTACGTTTTAATCTATTTTTAAAAATCCCGATTTATTTTCTTACGTTATTATTTACTGTTTTTTTAGTTTTTAAAAGTTTTATTTAAATTAGCCCGCTATCGTTTTAATATATTAAACGGTTCGTTTTATTAAAAGCTTATAGTGTTTTTTATATCGTTTAATAACGCGATTATAATTTTATTTTTAATTATTTTATAATTTAATAATATAAGTTCTTTAAAACGTATAAACTTTTTTAACGCTTTTTTAGTGTTTTCTTTAAGTTCAAATAATTGTTTTTATAATTTTATTGTTTATTTTTCATTTTTTTAAGGTTTTTAGTTTTTATTTAAAAAAAAATTTTTAATTTGTTCTTTTTTTTTGTTTTTTTAAAATGTTTAAAACTAAGTTAAAAAGTTTTTTTTAAGCTGTAAAGCGTAATAAGTTTTAAATATTAAATAGTTAAAAAATTAATCCTTTTTTTTTTAATTTTTTGCATTTATTTTTAATTTATTAAAGCTTATAAAAATATTTAAAATAATAGTTATAACCGGATTAACGTTTTTAAATATATTAAAGATTTTAATTACGTTTTTTTAAACGTATTTAATATTCCGTTAAATATAGTTTTTAAGCTTTACGATTTTAATTTATTATTTTTTAAACTTATTGTTTTTATAAAACCGGTTTTTATCGAATTTAACGTTTTATATAACGATTATTTCGTTTAAATTTAATAACTATACGTAATATAAATTAAAAATAATATAGTCTACTAAATATTTTATAAAAACGTATAGTTATATTTTATATATTCGTTTATTATTTAAATTTTTGGTTTTTTTATATAAAACGTAATACAAATATTTATATATATATAAACCGTTTTACGAAAGCTTTAAATCGTTTATAAAGCTTTTAATAATATTTAAGCTATATTATTTAAAATATATTATAAATTATTTATATAATTTTTCGATAAAAAACAGCTAATCGTTTAAAGCATACGGTAATATATTATAGATTTATATTATTATTTAAATAATTTCTAGCTATAATTTTTTAAGCAAGCCGGCTTTAAAACGTATTTTAATTTTTATATTAATAATAATTTATTTTAAACGTTTAATACTTTTATTAGGTTTATAAGTTACTATTAAATTTTTTTAAGCAAAATATTTTTTGTTTTAGTTTATATAATAAATTAAGTTTTTTTTTAAGAATTATAAACTACTGTTTTATTATCGCTAAAAAAAATAGCGATTATAAAATAAAATTTACGGCGTACCTAAGTTTTAAACTTTTTAATTGCTTTAAAAACGCAATTTTAAATTTTATAACGAAGCGTATATATATATAACATTTTTAAATATTTATTTTTTATTAATAATAACTACTTTAAACGGTTAAAGCTTATTAAAAAGTTAAAAAAAGTTTTATAAAATATAGTAAAAAAATCGACTTAAATAGTATTTTTTTTGGTTTTTTTTAATATAATATTTTTTATATTTATTTTTATATAAATTTTATAATTTTTTTATAAAGTTTTTATAAACTTAATATTTTTTTACGTAAATAGTTACTTATTTAATTACTATAAGTTTTTAATAATTTTTTTTAGTATGTTATTTTTTAAGGTATTATAACGGTTTAGTTAAAAGTTTTTTAACAAGCTATATTTTGTTTTTTTTTTATTTAAACGAGCTTAAAATTAAGCCGTGTAAACTTATTCAAATTTTACAAAACTATATAATAAAAATTAAGTCGTTTTTATAAATAAAATAAAAAATAATAAGCTTATATTCGAAAAAAATTATATTAACTATTTTAATAAACTATTTAATAATTTTATTATTATTAAAATTACTAATATAAAAAGTATAATTTTTTTTATATAGCTATATTTTTATTTTATAAAATATAAAAACTTCCGAAATGATATTAACGTAAAAGCTTTTAATATAAGCTATATTAATTAAAATTAAATTAATAGTTTTCGGTTTTTTTTTTAAATTAAAAGTTTTTTAAATATATATATATATTTTAAAACTTAATTTAAAAAAGATTTATATTATATAATACTTAATTTCCGTTAAAAGGTTCTTTTAATAAAGCTTAGTTTAAAAAAAACTAAGTTATTAATAATATATATAGCGTTATAATTATTAAACATAATATTTTTTAAAAGCAGGCTATAACAATGTTTAAAAATAATAAAAATATAAAAGCTTTTTTTAAAATAAAAAAATTAATTATTATTACGGTTATATTAATACTTTAATTATTTTATAAGTTTTAAAACAAGTTTTAATTATTTAATCGCTTATAAAAATCTTAATTAGATAACTTATTACGTTTTTTACTTTTATTACTAAATAAAATTACATTTTTATTTTTAATTTTAAATACTAAGTCTTTAAATTTTGTTTTTTTAATAATAATATAAAATACTTTTTATTTTAAGCTTTTATATTAAAACTTAATTTTTTAATATTTCTAAACGCTTAAAATACGTTTTAAATTATTAAACAAAACTTTCGTTACTATATAATAAAATAGTTAATACGTTTATAATATTTAAATATAGTTATAATAAAGCCTACTTTTTTTATAAAGGCAGTTTTAAAGCTATCGTTTTTTATTTTAGTTAGCGTTTAAGTTTTAAAAATTTTAAAGCGGTTAATATTTAAAAAAAGTAAAAAAAACGTTTTTATTTCTAAAAATTACGGTTAATAAAAAAATATTATATTTATTTCTAAATTAAATATTTAAAATAGCAAGTTTTTTTAAACGTATATTAAAATCGTTAAACGTTTAAACTTTTTTATTAAGCTCGATTTGCTAATTTATATATTAATCAATAATAATAAAAACTTAATAAAGAATAATATACGCAATTAATTAAAAAAGTTTTTAACGTTTATTTTTTTTTCGATATTAAAAATTCCGAACGTTTTTACGTTTTAATAAACTGTTTTTTAACGCGTAACCTATAACTATATAAATATCTTTTTAGTTTTAATATTTTAAAAAATTTTACAATATTATTTTTATATTCGGTTATGCTTTTTAAATTAGTTAAAATTATACTATTTTTTTAAAAAATCGTACGATATTTTATTTATTATATAGTTTATTTTTTTAAAAAATATAAAAATTAATCGTTTTTATATAATTTAAATTTATAACTTTATCGATTTAATTAAATATTATAATATAGTTTTAGCTTTTAATAATTTATTTATTAATTATAAGTTTATAATATTAAAACTAGTTATTATAAGCTTTATTTGTTTTTATATTTAAAAAACGCCGTATTAAATTAAAGCTTTTTTTTTTAAATGTTTTTATATATATTTAAAGCTTATAATTAAAAAATTTATTTTTAATATAAACTAAAATACTTTTAATTAGTTTTATATTTAAATCGGCTTTTAAAGTATTAAATTAGTTTTAAACGTTAAAATTAATTACTAAGCTTTAAAAAATATAATATTAAATAAATTAGTTTATTAAAATTTTTAAATAAAGTTTATTAAAATCAATAACTATTTTAAATTAAACAATAAATATAATAAACTAAAAAAAACGAATTTTTATTAAAAATACTTATAAAAACTTAAAGCTTAAAAAATAAATAATTTTATAATATATTTAATAATACCGGATTTTATTTATAAGCCGGGTTTATAATTTTTACAAAAATAAAAGCGTAATAATCGAATAAAACTTTTAAATAATACTATAAACGTTTATAAATACAAAATAATCAAAGAATAAAATTCTAATTATTTACCGGATCGAAAAAGGGATAACTACTGTATATATATATATTTGTACCTCTGTTAGGTGCTTTAGAGAGCACGGCAAACTCCCTTATATGGGAAGCCGAATAAGTGGGTCTACTTCCTGATAGCACCGTGTGTGCAGCTATCTTCTTCAACCGCTGTTCGGTGTACGGTGGTTAGTCTACTACCAACATTGAAGGTATAATTGGTTTCGTGCCGCAGCCGTGTGCTGTGGTCTGTCGGAAGCTGACAGCCCCGAGCAACGTAGGTGTTCTAAGATAGGGGGGATCGTAGTCTTATTGTATAGACGGAATCCTTATCCGTCCGCCAATGCTTGGAGGGCGATTTTGTGTACGCGATGCCCTGCTGTTGGTTGTAGCCCGACAGTAAGGAACTCAGCATACAATCAACGTATCAATGTCGGGATGCGGCAGTTCCCAGTAACGAAGCATTCAGGGAAAACCATACGACTACGCCGCAATCTACACGATGTTGAATGTCCAAGGTAGATAGCTCCCGCCAAGTCTACATGTATGCAAAAGCTACCTAGGTAAGGGTAGTAATCTAAAGGTCACAGTGCCACTGTCAAACACCCTGTTCAACACCTCATCTCTCAAGATGCAGCTTCCCCTTGGTCCAATATAGTCTCAATATCCAGAAACTCATAGGGTCCCAACTCCCAGCCCAGCGCATCTTCCCTTTTACCCGGGGTCCGCACCGCCGTACAAGTCATATAATCCGGGCCCAGTGCTCTCAAACAGATGTTCGCATCCTCTACCGGGGAACCTTTGAATACCACGTCGTGCCGCGTCACAATCGTAGTCTCATCGTCATCGACGCTCTGCTTGAAAACTTTTGCAGGCTCAGGCGGTTCGAAGCCACGGAAGATCAAATCGCCCAACCATTCGGCAAGCAGCGCCTCGCCGGTCATCTTGACGTAGGCCTCCCGCAGGCACCAAAGCGTGTAAAATGCCCTCAGCTTGTAGTCCCTGTGTTGACTCTCTGTCCCAAGGACGGGGAATCTGTGATGTGTCGTCAAGCCCGTCTTCAAATACGCCGCCTCCGTCTGGCCGAAGACATCAGCATGCATGTCGACAAACTTGGGCCATCCTTCGTTCTGGATGATCTGCCAGTCCCTCTTGGCCCGCTCGCTCGTGCACACGATATCCGTGCCGATCTGCGCGCCCTCGTAGTTGGCGACAGCGACAAGGGTTACGAGGCCGGCCTGATGCGAGACGTTGAACACGACGGGTTGCTTCCCACTCCCGTCGACAAAGATGGGCTTCTTATTCGAGTCGCGCGTGAGTGTCGTCGAGCGCCAGGGCACGTCGGCGTACTTGCTCACGACCCAGTGCTTGAGTAAGTGTGATGCCAGCGCCATCTTGGCGTCGGATACAAAGTAGTACTTGGCCACGCCCTTGCGCTCATCGTCTGTGAGGAGTGCGAAGGCCCGGGACGCCTGAGAGTTTTGCCCGTCACATTAGCCATTATTGTCTGCGGTGAGGAGTATCGTGTTGCCGAGGCGGAGATGGCAATGCGAAGCTTACCGCCGTGGCCAGATCGGCCGACTTGGTGGCGGACGGCCATAGTTTCCGGGTATCTACGATGTACTGTAGGAGCTGGACAGGTTTGGTAGAAGCCATTGTAGATGTGCGATGTGTAGCAATGGGGCGTATCAAAGGGAGAGCGTGGAAAATATAGTCAGGTTCGGAGAGCGAGGCTCGCGTTCATGCTCACTCAGCCTGTCACCCATGAGACCGACTGGATGTACGGACGGCATGTGGCGATGCAGGTGTCCAAGGTTGCTCCAGGTTGCACCCGTTTCAAGGCCGTTTGGTAGTGGGTAACGGGTACCTAGGCACCCCGAGATGGTTCTAAAATTAGGGGCCAGATCCCGCTACCAGGGCGCCATCACTGCTGTTGTTTAGTACACTAAAACAGTTGCCGCATTCGGTAACCCCTAAGGTACTAGGTGCCTAAGATTAGATTGTAAATCGCCTAAGCATGAAGTATGAAGTCAAGATCGACTGTGTATGAGTGGCGAAACAAGCTTGAGTTCCTCTTATGGTTTCTCCGTAATTGAATCTGACTGTAAGTCGTTGATTCCTCGGCTGATTGACTAGGTAAGGATTCCACATATTTTAGGTACGTGCCGAATGCAGGCGGTGACGTATGATGAATGCCATGTACAAGACCTACCTACCTACCTTAGCGTCGATCTGCTATCACCAAGCACCCGCTAGATAGCCTCAATCGGTGACGTGAACTCCGAGTGAAACGTCGAACACGCTGACGGAACAGACGACGTTCTCCGAGTCATCAAGACTACATCTACCACATGATCATGCGACAATCCACGTTTAACATTGTGAACATTTCTCTATTTTCCAGCACTGGGGATATCTCAGATAATGGATATGCGGGTACTTCAAGTCCCCGAGATGCACACTATAAGCGGCAAACCTTGAATGAATCTCCTGACTCGGGGAGACTTCTTCTCTCTGGCACTTCTCAAACTCTACCTAATTCCAGCTCCCAAAGGTCAACTCGATGCAGCTGAACACCAAAAAGTAGCAACCGATGCAAACCCGCCCCCTCCGAGTTGAATCATACCTTCTCAGTATTGTTGCATGTTTGGGTGCCAGTACACTGCTGGCTCACCCTGGGGAGAGCACCATACCCCATGGAGGTCACGCGGGGCGAGATCGTGGCCCGGCTGCTCTTGTATGGCATTATGTTGCTGAAACTCCATCTGCGGCGCTCTTCGGGGAGCATACGGGCCATAGGGTAATCCAGGATGCCCGTGTGCACCAGGCTGGTGCTGGTGCTGGTGCCGTTGCATCCTCTCCATCTGGGCAGTGGCCATCGGCCGTTGCGGAAATGTAGGTGATGGGGACGTCTGGAGGCCCGGATGATCAAATACCCGTTGCTGTTGCTGCCAGTCAGGCATACCGAAAGGCACGCTGTTAGGCTGTCCCTGGGGACGATTCAGGGGCTGAGGGACAGGCGCTTGAAATTGGCGCGCTATCTGTTGTTGCCACTGTGCTTGAGATTCCAAGCTTTGATAGTGCACCTGGTGTCGCAGTTCGTAAAGTTGCTCAGTCTGCTGAGGACGAGACTGCTGCAATTGTTGGGGCTGCAGCTGCCACGGGTGTCCAGCCTGTGGTGTGACTTGTGGTGGGAAGCCAGCCACCGGCGGAACATGGCCCAATGTAGCAAGCATTTGGCCCGGATATGAAGTTGGAGGTGGATATCTCGACTGAGAAATAGGCACAGGACCGTTTAGAAGCTGAGGTTGCATCCGTGGATGAGGATGGCTGTTTGTCAGCATTGGTTGTCTCTGTTGATAGTCCTGGTCTTCCTTGTCTGGGAAAAAGTGATCCCGGCGAAGCTTTCCTCCCCGCGGACGATTAATTGTAGGTTTCCGAACTCCAGTAGCTTGGTGACCCGTCTTCTGACGCTTACCGGTAGCTGGTGGACGGGGAGTCTGCTTGGCTGGGACCAACTCGTGTGATCCTCTTCCGCTTCCGCTTCCCTCAGAAGCTAAGGGTGCGGCAGATTTGAGTGCCTGGGCAGCCTGGATAGGTTGAGCTGTAATGCGCTGTTGTTCCTCATCTATGAGGTTGGTTTGACGTGAGGTTGGAGGAGTCGGGGGAGCCTGTACGGAGGCGAGTACAGACAGAGTCTCAAAAGGAGAGAAGACCTCTGAAGAACGCTCCATATAAGCGGTCGCGGTGTTCTCTCTAGGTATGTAATCAACCCCAGGGATCTGCAAGGCATGAGGGATGCAGTTATCCTCGGCGTTGAGCATAGGCTGAACATCGTACTCTTTTAAGTCGCCCGATACCATAAAATAGCCAAGGGGTGATTCTTCTTGATACTCTGGTATGGCAGGCTCTTCATGTGCATCATTGGATTGTCGAATCTTCATGTGTGGCTCTGGGCCTCGAGATTCAGTCTCATCCACATTGGCGAATACAGCAGTACTGGGCGTAGTGGTCATCTCATTGGTGCCTGATGGCTCAGAACTCTCAGAATCGAATTCAATGTCACCGAAGAGATCTCCAGAATTTTCATCGCTGAGACGATACCCTTCCTCTCCATCACTGGTGAGATCCGCAGCAGCTTCTGTGTCGCCGCTGGGAATTGGGGACCTCTCTGGACTTAGCGTAGGCTCATATAGCCTGTCGTCTTGAGGTGGGAGGTCAGAGAGAGGGTCTACCGGCATATCCGCCAAGCTAGAGGCCCACACAGTCTCTAAGGTATTTTGTTGGGCTGCCGACATGATGCTGGCGGAAGACATAAACTGAGATTGATAATTGACGACAAGTAGGTGAAGATTTGTTGCGTTTAAGGCGAGGGGGTCTGTAGATGGTGTATACAGTACCCTCGGGGAGGTGACCCCGTTTCTGCCGGTTTAGCTCCTGTTGCACTAAGGCGCAGAAATCATAATATAAGTGAACGCTGATCTGATATCAGCTATTAGATAGGTGCTGGTATACCGAATAATACGGATAGGGGCATGAGGGTATGTTAGACGAGTGTGGTGTGTGCGGGCAAGTCTCAGCTCAAAGGACCAAATAATAGGGGTCGTTTGTGTCAAGGTGGTAGGTATAAGGAGGGAAGGTGGGAAGTGCTTGGGGAGAGAGCATCCTTAAATCTATCTAAAAATTGAAGTCGGAGAAAGGTGAACGGTCAGTGAAATACGCTACTGAATTCAGTGTTCAGGCACCCAACCATCATGCTCGGGTTCGAGTATAATATTTTGTCTAGTTCGGTCCTTTCCTGCTCGCTCTGGCGAGCTCTAAAGAATGGCGCCGAGTATAAACTGAGTACGGCGTTAGATTTGCCCAATGACTTCGTACCTAATTCCAACGGCCCTAACCTGTGTGCCACGCGTTCTGGCCCGGGTGCCTTCCACAGACATTATCAAGGCAGCATCGTGCTCATGAAAATCTCCCGGTTGTTGAAGAAGAAACTCGAGGACTGTTTGACGACCTGGCCGCCTCTGCCACATGCTCCCGGGTGGTGGTGTGGCATAGCCATGTTTTCGGACACTCGGCGATTATTGAGACTATGATCGGAGTACGGCGCTTGACTGAGCTTATAGCTGCTCTACCTGCATGGGCTTAGGCCAGAGCAATGTATCCTAGAGGCCTGAGCATTATTTTGTGTCACCGTCCTAAACTGCCCATCACGACCCCTATCTAGATGACGTTAGCGCACGGACCATCTAGCTCTGTCCCCGTGATGGCATCATCGCCATCAAACCGCGGGTATTCAGCATATAAAATTATGCTACATTGTTAATTCTGTAACAAACGTATGAGAAATATCGTTTGATCTATATACGATGGGAAGATCGCGGTTCTGACTCGACCCTACTGACTTCTACCCAACACATGGCAGTCAACTCCTTTGAGGGCACGGACCACAGGCTTGGATCGACTCATACGGACCTGTTCCCCTTGGCAACACAGCCCAAGCGCATCACTATTCAACGACAGCGCACAACTCAGCATATGAAAGTTCTACACTCACAGATGACTCATCCGCATGTGATGCTCAGCTTGTTGTTGGATGTTGACCCAAGCTGAACCCATGCACGAACTATATCAGGTAAGCTCAGTATCTAAAACCCGGCTTCCCACCAAAAGCCACACCTCGCAAGCGTACCTCGGACGTCGTGACCAACCTATTCAACGCTTAATAAGAGGAAGTAAGTAACGAAGTATTCGTCAACCCAAAATTTGTCAAATACACTTGCTCGCCGTTCCACGCGTATGGTCCGTTGTTTTCCCGTCCGCGACGCCTTGGTCATACTATATACTAGGTACATACGTCAAGAGCATTTTGTTAGTCATGTCAAGATTCTCAGTGGTATATCCTCCAAGATAGTCTACCTTTCCTGGTTTCACCAGAGCAGCGCTGGACTTGAGCGGCCAGACTCGCAATCCCATCTTCTATTTTCAGCCTAGCGATGCATCCAAGTATGGTGTATTTCCATGGACTACGAGTTCTCGATCTAAACGTCGTTCTACTTTTTCTCAAGTCATCAATGATTATTACTCCCTTCGGCACCACAAGACCGTTCGGTTAGTTGGTCATGCCATTGCGGCTGGTCTAAGGTGGTAAACAGATTACTATCTATTCTCTCTTTTCCCTACCAGGAATTGGTGCCTCGATACTAAGAAGGAACACCGGATAAGATTTGGTCGTGGCTTGGTGCTTGTCACCGACTACTCCATCTGCCGCCGCAACAGTACTGTTCTCAGCGGGTTTACCCATTTTGTCCTCGGCCGCCTCATTCTTTTCACCGTCGCCATCACTCTCCTTCTTCTCGGGCGCAATAGTCTTCACGACTCTTCCCTCCCCGTCAACTTCCACAAGCACGTCTTTTTTATCTAGCGAGCCGTCTTCGGTATATGCCCACATGTCTTTGACTTCGCCTCTGATCGCACCCGTTACCCATACGGCCGCCACGACACCCGGTACGAGGTACAACAGCGCAGGTTGCGCGTGCTTGAAGGCCAGCAGCATCACGAGTGTGACGACCATTGCAATCAGATAGCCAAACATCGCAGCATGGAAATACGGTTTCGGGAATGCCGAGGCCTTGAGTCTTGGCGTGGCATCCGGTGAGAAGATGTTCAAGAGCGATGTGCCCCAGAAACGATCTCCCCATTGTCCTTGCGGATTCACATAGCCTGGCTTGATGACCATGCGTTGCGTTTCGGCCGTCGTCGAATTCTCGTCAGAAGAGCTGAGTTCAACGGGCTGGAGCTTCCGTTGTCGGTGGTAGTACATATATAGATCAAACCGCAGACACAATCCGATGAACATGCCGGGAACAACGATATCGCCAAGACCGAGCATACTAGCGCGTGTCGGGCCCTCAAAGACGAGCTTTACGGGCGCGTCGAGCTTGGTGGCTACAGTCACCATATACGGTGTGTAGAAGACCATGACTATGTCGTAGAAGAAGAGCCCGAACAGCACACCGCTGCCAATCCCGAACGTAGTGGGTGACATAACGATGATGCCAAAGTACGAAAAGGCGTATCCCATTACGTTGGAAATGAAATTGGAGGGCAGAATATGGTATATGACATTTGCGCCGACGGCGAGGACGATGCCGAGGATATCGTTGAAGCTAGCCTTGACTTTCTCGTTCACGATGCCATGGATGGCGAGTCGAACGGTCCATTCCTCGGTGAGCAAATGGCGCACCCCCCACAACAGATTGTTTGTGCGTACAGATAGTTGAAGACTAGACAGGCAACCAGGCAGAGGAGATCGCTTCGCATCGTCCGGGACCTGACCGGTTGAACCTTCTTGACTGTACCGTTGTTGCTGCTTCTTCCCATCAATGTGGTACACGCGACCGTTTGACGAGACCCAGACGGTGGGGAAGACAAATGTGGTCAGGACGTGCAGCCCGTCAGCGAACAGTTTACCAAGAGAAGCGAGCGACATGACGGAGAAGTAGACCTTGAGGATCTTGTTGAGAATGTCTGGGTCCTCGAGCCATTTGATGAGGTAGTACAGTCCGATAAGAACGGTGCCGGCCAAAATGGGGAATAGGATAATATCCGATGGCAGCATGCCCTGGACGAAAGCATCATCTCGCTCTTCATCGTCGACCTTGCCCTTGTTGCCCCGACCTTTCTTCTGGGGGACCGCAGCAGACGGAGGACGGCGAAGGGCAGCGTGGCAGCCGATGTAGATGATGGCGAGGGCCGTGAATACTATACGAATCTCGAGAATGAGCAGATCTGTGTTCTGGAGCAGCACGGTCGGCACACTGCCGAGCTTGTCGTAGAATGTTTGGTTGACAGAGTCGGTGGTATTGGAAATCGAGACACCGTCCATAGCGCCGTTGACAGAGTGGTTGGCGGCCATCTTGTCGCTGACCAGCTTCTGACCGGTTGGCTTTAGGTCTGAGCGAAAGGGGTGACGCGACTACGGCTGCAGCTACGGTTGCGATGGGCCTCCCCAATATCTCCTGAGCAGACTGGCAGGTAGAGTCGGCTGTCCCAGATAACGACAGCAGAGGGGGCATAGATGTAGAGTTCAGCTTACAAGCAACAAACGTCGCACAAACGGGCGAATAGTGCTCTGCTCCTATTGACGACTTAGCATTGCGCCCGAGCAAGTCCTTGGACTAAGCAGCAGCAGGTGCCTAGGTAATGATCTGCTTGGGCACTTGCATAAGAGGTATAATTGTTGTAGACCGACTTAGAATAGAAGTCTTGACTGTTGCAGAATTTCCGCCAAAGCACAGAAGCAGCTATTTACGAGAGGGAGAGTGATACTCTGTATGACGGAAAGATGTTTGCGGCTGTGGAACTATGCGTATGTAAGCATTCGATGAGAATGAAAGGCTTTACTTCAGATATAGACATTGTCTCTGTGCTGGACAGAACCCTTCTCACAATTGGAAGTGAGTGTTGAGTGCTCTCTGAGGTAGTGGTGGTGGTGTATATGTGGCTTGAACATCTCCGACGAGCGTCGTGAGGAGATACAGAACGTGTCATTCCAACGAGTGTGCACTTACTATCTTTGGTAGCGATGCTGGACTAGGTTGGAGAGCGACAATAAGACACTCGTTCATTGACGATCGGAAATACTTTAGCTGAAGACGCATGTGCTCTCGAAATCTGATGCCTCCAGGGGATTCCGGCGCTGAGATGCGCCGATCGGGGCGTCTGGTATGGAAGCGGATACCAAGCCGCCACCTGCTAGGCAAACTTTCAGGTCCGCAACCGCTAATAGGCCGCCGAGCTGTGAGCTGTAGGTACCTAGGTGTCGACAACTTTCGAGATTCATCTATCTACCTTCTCACGTACCTCGCCCGCTACATGTGTGCGGCAACATGGCCAGCAACATAGCCCTCGAGACCTCAATGGTACGTGTGCCCGTTCTGCATCTACCGATGTCCGCAAGCAACATCTATCTGTGTAGACAAGTCCACACCCGCTAACCCCAGCATCGCAGGGCACCGTCACCGTGGAGCTCTACACGAACCACGCACCCAAGACCTGCCAGAACTTCCTGACCCTCTCTCAACGCGGCTACTACAACGAGACCATCTTCCACCGCATCATCCCCTCCTTCATGATTCAAGGCGGTGATCCCACCGGCACCGGCCGTGGCGGCACCTCCATTTACGGCGAAAAGTTCGCCGACGAGATCTCGTCCGAGTTGAGACACACCGGTGCAGGAATACTGAGCATGGCAAATGCGGGCCCCAACACGAATGGCAGCCAGTTCTTCATCACCCTTGCCCCGACGCCCTGGCTCGACGGCAAGCACACCATATTCGGTCGCGTCAAGAGCGGCATGAGTGTCGTCAAGAGGATGGGGCTTGTCAAGACGGGAGACGGGGATAGGCCCGTCGAGGAGGTCAAGATCCTTAAGGCTAAGGTGTTGGACGATGATGACGAATGAGGCTTGTGAGTATGCGCAGAGGCGCCTTGGTACCTTGCCCAGATTAGCAGCAAGGCCTTCTCACAAAAATGAATCGGTGGCCCCGTGCGCACAGGATAGCGCATGCCGTATAGGGTACGGCTCATGGTCGACGATGGTGGTTATAGAGAGTCGATCGCAGGTAAGCGTGCTATCATCGCGTTTCTCTTCCGACACATTCATCTTGCAAGGGTAAGGGCCGCTAACGTGCTTGTTACTCTGCCCACAGCATGTCTGAATGATACCTGGTTGGCAGGCTACGAACAAGATGGGTGAAACACCACATGAGTCGTATGCCCAGAGATATCGAATCGTGATGCTCAACGATAGTTTATTACAAGTGTCGTGTCATGGTTGATACACGT
Source organism: Xylariaceae sp. FL1272 (assembly GCA_022432385.1). Taxonomy (NCBI): domain Eukaryota; kingdom Fungi; phylum Ascomycota; class Sordariomycetes; order Xylariales; family Xylariaceae; species Xylariaceae sp. FL1272. Next base: position 86,856 of record JAJJXC010000060.1, read on the forward strand.
GCAATATATTGCCTATTCCAACATCAAGTGAACCCTTTTTCGGAGCTATGATCAGATAATTATTTGCTTGTTAAAAGTTACAGCATGTGCCGCATCATCGAAAGACAGTCCCGTGCGTTTTGTCCGCGGCCTCTAGTTGTTTTATTTTCTACCCAGTGGTGTTTATGATGCGAATTCGAATAACCCACAGAAGAAGAGAGTAGCATATGAGAAAGGAACTGCTCAGATACACTTGGAGTGCAGTGTCTCTCATATTGAGCCAATTTGCTTCGCTGTGCTTCTCACACACTCTACGCGCCCCGAGGACACACCTATTATACATATCAGTGACGTAAGGTTTGCTCGTCTTCTCTCCTGAGCCCTTGTTTCAGGCATCCAGAAATCGAGACCTTGGGTCTTCTGTCTCGACCCTGTACCATCGTGATATTGAAGTGATCAACCAAGAGCAGCTGCGGAGATGAACGCGCCCCAAAAACGACAAGGAGTGATATCTTCCCTGCCTAGTATCTCCGTTGCATCTAGTCGGTTGAACTGTTATGTCTATCGTCCTCTCGACGTACAGCGTCGGGAAGTTCGATTACTCCAAATCCAGCCATTTGTGGATCGTCCGGCGATATGCCTCAGTGTAAACTTCGTAGATATATGTAGTATTCCGCGAGAAAAATATGACTGCCTCGACTGTCTACGAAACGATTTCAAATGCTGGGGTGATTGGTCGCAAAGGGCGCTGCTCCGTTGCCGACATCGCCATCAAGCAGGTTGCCTTGACAGCTCTCGTGGTAAATCTACGCCACACATCCCTTGATCACAGAACCAGGGGCATCCCGAGCTTCGTACCTTACGGATCATGATGGGATGCGTTAAACAAAGCACGGGGCCCCCTCACCGGCTATTCCTTGAAAGGCACTGAGAATTATGGAATCGAAGACCTCACCTCACATACATGTCGTCTTCAAGTACAGCTTGATTCCCTGAATGCTTCGCAATAGCTATGTTTCCGACAGCGTTGAAGGGCCTATACCAATAGTACAAAGACGACACGAGTCTCGTGGCATCATGGCTCGCTACCACCGCCAAAGAGTGCGGGTACCTCAATGTGCAGCAACGGCAGCAACGGAAGCAGCCCGGACGACCAAAGGGCAAGGCGCGGAAACAGATGAAGCAAGCACAGAAGCCCGTGCTTGAAGATGCAGCCCAAGATTCCCGTGACGCAGCGCCCAAATACGTGCTCCCGATTCGAGATTTGGCCCAATGGCTGAGCATATCGCTAAAGCTGCGCTGAGCGATTCGTCAAGAAGCATCCCCAGCGCCTTCTCTGTCGCCCTTGAGCGTGTCATCTTGGTGCGTAAGGGTTTCTGAGAGAAACTTAAATAATACCGGAAGACAACCAATGAGTTGAGCGATAGTCGACATACATACTTTGTCGAGGTACTGCAACAAGTCCGCACTGCATTAAAACCTCTCCTGGACTCCGAGACTTTGAAAGTGTCCGACTTGAGGGAAGCGATAAGCGAGGTCAGCAAGCCAAAGAAGCCTTCTAGAATTCAAAACATATTTGAACTCCTAGATGTCTACGAACCATCTGCTGCGTTTCTGGAAGCTCCAAAGTTGAGATACCCAAAACCGTCGGACGTGAGTACACTGCCGAACGCGAGCAAACAATGGAAGAGGCTGTGTTCGCCGCTCTCCTCATGGTACAAGATCTTGCTCAAATGAGGGACGCCGCTGAGAATCTTTGGAATCAGTACAAACTGGCCGATCTTGACCTTGCAGCAGTTTCGGTCGCAATCAATACGGCTATTGAGCTCGCTCGGAGCTTAGAAGAAGACATGAAGGAGCTCATTGAACACCTTGGTGGTAGTCAAGTCCTCCTTCAAATCATATGGGACGCTTCAAGCCGAGCCATCGGACTCAGTCCACAAGACAAGCAGCGACCCGGCGACGCGTTCAACATGGCTACATTTGATCTGGCTTGTGACTCTCTTGCTGCTGCTGGCATGCTTCTTGATGCTTATCGAAGGGCGAACCCGAAAGGCTCATGGACATCTTACAACGGTAAGTTCGGTTGGTATGACGAAGACATGGTTGGATCTGGGCTTTCGAACAGGCAAAAGTGGTCGCAGTTCCAAACGGCTCTCATGGAGATGCTTGGCGACATCGACTTCATGGGGTCTACGTTGAAAACAGCGCCCGTCGAATACGAGCTGATACGCGGTATCAGACAAATGCAAGATACAGGCAAAGTGCCCATCTGGGTATGCTTCGCTGCGCAACTCTATTATGACACCCTTACTGTTCTAGGACCCCGAAGCAAAGATGGCAATACCGAGCTGAGGAAGACACGCATACGCATGCAGAAGACATTGGCGAACGTCCCGACGAAATCAAAAGAATGGCAACAGCTGGTCAAGGACCTTGCGTACTGGGAGAACGACGTGCTTTACTACTGTCGTGACGCAATGAAAGACGAGTTAGGAATGAATGGGTACTACCCCTTCAAATTTCTGGAACGTCACCCGTTATATTGCGGCCTCTGGATTCATCATCTTAGGAGTAGCTTCCATAAATTCGGCGCCATTTATGCAGCAGGGCCGGGTGGTGTCATGTGTACCGCACAGCTCTATCATGCCTTGAAACTGGAAGGCCTTGTTGCAGCACACTGGGAAGACCTAGAGAAATTCATGGACATGCAAGGCAACTCAACATTCTTCGTTGGCGAGCCGCCAACGACAGTGGAAGCACATTTCAAAAATTTCTGCTTCTGTCTCGGCATGTCAACAACGAATTGGGCACCTAATAAGCGAAAAGGCCCATTGCAACAGACACAGGCCACGGTTCGGAACTTGAAGTTCAAAGGCTGGGCCCCATTGATCATCAGGGACAGAATCGTCACCTTTGTGGAAAGAAGGCTAATATCATCCGAGAAGATCGAGCAGATCCTCGAAGCCGGGAGGAAGAGCCAAAGGGTCGGCCGCGAGGAAGTCAAAACTGGAGAAAACGTGAAGGCAACGGTATGCATTCATCTATCTGTCCCCCAAGACGATTGCGCCCCTTTGTGTGTAGACAGAGACTCACGATTTAGCAGGATTCCAATACCACGATCACCCCAGCAAATCTCATCGAGCAGGTCGCGCGAACTATAACTCTAGAGGTGCCGGACCTGCTTTTCGACAATTGGACCCTCCACAACCAATGCTGGAAGTTGCTGCTCGACATGAAACGGCAGTTCAGCGAGCACCTAGGTCTCACAGACATGCTCAACAAAGCAATACCAAGAGAAGAACAGTTACCGTCTGTAGTAGGCTATGTGTTCTCCACGGCGGCCGGGAAAATGGACCTCAAGAAGACGTCCACGTCACGTATGGACCTCATGGTAGCTGCTGAGATAATGACGACATTCCTGTCAGAGGGTAGTGGTCATATCATCCGAGATGAGGCAAATGTGATCATCGATCCTGATGAGAAGGTGATCATTGAGAGTGGTCACACCGCGGAGCAACTGTGGAGGACGGAACAGGCACTGAAGAGAGCGGCACAAGCTGGAAACTTGGAAAGCTGCGCTCCGCAGTAGATCAGCTACAATATACAACATAGTCAGTTTGAAACATATGACAAAGGCCCACTTTTCCTTCCTTCTTGGTATTGTCTTCAACTAGAACTGTCTTATAGCTTATCACCGCACCTCCTGAGTGAACTAGAGGTATCTACCCCAGATGGTTGGTGATATTCAACTCTGTCAACGCTTGTGTCTCAGAGAAGTAAAGCAGTGCAACCTTTTTACCGGTTCGGGCCGTCAAGGCTACGAACGGCATACGTGTGGGGTAACACAGGGGCAATGACATAGAATTATGAATAGTAGGTGTGCTGTAGATAGCTCAGCAGTCAACATCACCTACAGACTCGTAGCTTCGCGACAGTCTCTTGTTCTCTTCCTCGGCTTCTACCAGCGTATTCACTTGTCACATAGCGATGTTTAGTATACGTACGATCTGCCATACTACAGCTCCCGATCTTTCACCTCCAAGTCCCACCGTGAAGACTGTCCGAGCATTGCAACCGCCCTCATTGTAAGAGAGTTGGCAACACATAAAACATATCCACCACCTGTTTTATCGAAAATATGGAAAAGTAGAACAAAAAGTATCTCGAAAAAAAAAACATAGAACATTGGGGATTCGCTGGTTGACAAACGTTTCAACTACTAGTCCAGCGGTATCAAGCCTATCTATGGTACAAGCGGACGAGACACCGAGATATTTTGATCCTATGGTCGTACGTGTATACTACACATTGAGTAAGATACGGTTATATCCGAAATGGTCGTTCATGGCATTGGTGCCGAGTGAGCGAGCCTGCACTATCGTGCGCAGAGCGTCAGACACTGAGTCTGATGCGAGAGAGATACGGCGTGTGGGATAATGACTAAATTATGACGTGAAATACGGCATAGGCGTGACGCAGGGCGATACAGTATGAAGATACGAAGGAAGGGAGAGAAAAAGGATGGTCATATACCACCTTAGGTACCCATATACGACACCACGACAACTTAGTCTTTAGCTCGGAGAAGGTGTGTTTGCGAGAGCTGACCTGCTTGCTCTAGAATATGGACAACAGGCGAGACAGATAGAGATATGAGCATCGCAAATCTTCAAAAGACCAATCACATTCTCTCGTGACGCAGTCGAGCTCTTATTCATCTCGGAAGGCGCGGTAACTGAGTACTATGTGCAAGGGCCCTCTGAAAGGGAGGAAGACGCATCGTATGGTAGACAGGTATGTATACAGGATCCCGACTCGGATCATTCAATCCAGATTTCAAGTCAGTGCAGCTCTCCCCAACGCCAGTGATGATGATGTTGATGGTTTCCCTTCCCTCTTGGTGATGCAGAAACGCCTGTGAACCCCCCTTTTAATGCAAACCCTCTTTTGGCATTATACAGACGGTGAAAGATAGTGTTGGGTTAGGTTAGATAGTTTGTTGTCGGAGGAAACAGACGTGTTACCGTGATCAGTGTTTCCCGAAGTCGAAGTGGATATGACGCTTGCTCGCACAGATCCGAATTGGGCGGTCGCAAACTCGATCTCGCACTTGTGATTCAGCTTGTGCCCCTATCTTGCTAAGGACCGGGCGGCGAAGACAATGTTCCTGAGCTCTCGGCACCGGAGTCGTCCCCACCTCCTCCTGCTGCTCCTCCATTGCCACCAGCAGCGGGCACAGCCTTCGCGTTGCTCTTGGCCAGAGGCGACGACTGCAGCGGCTTGACGCCGAGCTTGAGCTTCTTGGCGGGACTGGGTATCTTGGTGATCTTCTTCTTGGGCGCCACCTCCACCGCCGACCCGGCGTCTTCATCGTTCTTACTACTACTCTGCAGCTGTGTGGCACTCAGGTTTTAGTTATGGATCGGGACTTGCGGCTGAGACGGCCCGAGCCTTACCTTGTCCTTCTTGTTGAACGCACCGACGCCCGCCTTGGGCTTGACGACGACCTTCTTGTTCGGACCGACGCTGGGGATGGTGGGCTTCAGTTTCTTCTTCTTGTGGCCGTCATTGTCGGTCCCCTCTTCGTCGTCCATCTCGTCGCCCTCGCGCTTCTTGGGACTGCTGGCTCTCGAGCCCGGCAGGGGTGTGCCCTTCTGGCTGGAGGGCGGGGTGCCATCTCCGTTGCCGTTGGAGCTGCCGTTGCTGATCTTCTGCGCGGCCTGGCGGCTGGCGTTGCGGCCGCTGTTGCCGATGCAGGAGCCCATGTGGTTGTTGAGGCGGGTGACGAGGATGCAGCGCTTGCACTTGCTGCAGGTGGCCGAGGGGAAAGATAGCATATTGGGCGGTCTCGACGCGGCACCACCTCCTCCCGTAGCACCGTCGGGCGTGGGCGTCATGCCGGGGGAGTCATTGGGGGTGTTGGGGTCGAGCTTCTTCTCCATGTCCTTCTTCTTCTTGCCCCTGCCGGGCCCCTGCGCGACCCAGGTCTGACCATAGATGTCGTAGCCGGGCTTGTCGATGTAGGGCCTTTTCTTGCAGTAGATGACGCTGGGGTCGGGCTTCCGGGCACCCTTGCCGTCGGTGGGATAAAGCAGACGGGGCAAGTGGCATATGGGGCAGACAATGTCCTTTGTGGTCTGGAGGGGGTTGCCCTTGAGAAGCACCTTACCGTCGTCGTAGATGGCGGCGTCGGTCTCGACTTTTATGTCGGGGCGGGCGTCGAGGGTGGAGGAGTCGGAGTTGTCGTGGGCAAGCTTCTCGACGCGGATGGCGGCGGTGGCGGCACGGGCAATCTTCTCGTCGCGGTGGACCTTGATGAGCAGGTCGTGGACAATGTTGTAGAGGAGGTCGTCGAGAACAGAGTGCGTCTGGCGGGCGACAGCGAAGCGGGTGTGTTAGTGAGCGTCGTGTAGTGAGCAGTGAATATGCACAAATTACGGACTCGTTGCATAGGTAGCCATGATATCGAAACCCGTCAAGATGGTCGAGGACCAGGGTTGTCGGGTAGTACAGAGATGTCGTTGCTCTTGAGGAACGGAGCAGACAGACAGGTAGAGACTCTCTTGTGACTTACAAGCTTGTCCATACTTCCGGCATCGTCAGCAGCCTTGATGACCCCTGCCTTGCCCGTCGTCGGATAGGCCATGATGGCGGCCGAGGGAGACCGAGAGCGAGACGATTAACCAGCGCGATGACAGAGAGATGGATGCTGATTAATAGATGGGAGATGGATTGATGACGGGGAGAGGCGGAATAGGGAGATGTTGCCAATGAGGAAAGAAAGGGAGATTGAAGATTGGCGGCGACGGGGACAGTCAGGCAGAAGGACAGGGCAGAAATGAATCTATTCTCGACAATGCTGGGATTGCCTGCGCTCGACGCAGACGATGTCGAGAAGGATGTGCAACAGAGTCAACACACACACTTCCCAACGGCCCGGGATTCAATGCAGCCTCTTTTTCTTTGCCGCGAGATGCAGTTGATGGTGCAAAGGCAGACACAAGGCGACGAGCATGGAAGCTGAGCTAGTGGAACTAGGCTCCCCTGATGCTCTCTAGGTCTGCTAGCGACGTCGGCTGCCTTAAGATAGTGGATGGTTACAGTGGATGCAGCGAGTCTCCAATGCTGCCGGCTCCGACTTACACAGGCCCCTCCAGGTACAATCAATCCACCAACTGCAAACTCGTCGCCAGCGACGCGAAGTCACCGTTCCATCTTGCTGGGTTCCAAGTTGCAATCAGTTTCAGGCACCAGCTAGTAATAAATATACATACCTAAGGCAGAGTGCTGGTATATTGATGAAACTGACAAGACCATCTGATTCATCATAGGTATGTTGTAGGCAGGAACATGTAGGTACGTTATGAATCTGAATGAAGTTTCTGCATGTGAGTGAACATGACACAGTAACAACCTCCTTTGAAGAGCAAAGCGAACCTGAAGTCTTGATACGCAAAGTTGCTGACACTAACTCGAGCCTCGTAGGTGGAATCCCATCAATCGCATGCGTACTATGTAGGTACATGTAGATGTCCGATACTTGCATGAGAAGAAGCTAAAATGACTTTTTACGTCGTTGTCAACTCCCTGATGCAAGGCAAGGAAAAAAGAAAAGAAGAGCACTTTACGCGCGCCGCGCTCTCGGTTTCCACTTTAGCGCGCGACGGCGCGGCGAGTATTAGCAGGAGGTCGTCCTCACCACATCTAGGGAGATGCCACCGTGACATGTACCTGACTATCACTGCCCTCTCCATCTGTCCGTCTTTCCCATGCCTCGAATACCTCGTACAGGTAGAATAGAGGATCTGTAGATTTGCGATACCTCCGTGTCCCGATCTGCGTCACATCACCGTCGCATCGTTGTTCTCTGTCCTCGTCCCTTGCAGTTGGGTATTTATAGGCGTGCTGGGCGACGTGCACGCGAAGCTTGCAACCATGTCGCTTCCCTCGGCCAACGCAAACGTGAACGCCAATCCCAATCCCAATCCCAATGCCACCGGGCAGTCTTCAATACGCAGCTTCTTCCGTCCGAAGCAGCCCACCTACGCTCCACCACCATCCTCGACCACCTCTTACCAAACAAAGGAGCCACTGCCGCCGCCGTCAACAAGGCCCACGCCCAGCTCAAAGCCTGCCCTACCAGTAACGACAGCAGCAACAACACTGCCATCAGCATCATCACCACCCCCAATACGAAGTATCTCATCGTCCTCTCCTCGATCATCACACCTGCACTCGCAGGCCACCATCGCTCGCATACAGGCAGACCACATTCCTGCTCTACGCCGCATCACCTCTCTGTTGCTGCCAGTCAACTACCCAGACTCGTTCTACGCCCGCCTCCAGGATCCCCTCTCCTCGGGAGCTTTCAGCCGAGTCGTGCTCTGGCGTGACGACGACAACCCTTCCTCCCCGCCAAAGGTAGTTGGTGGTATTGTCTGTCGTCCAGAGCCCTCGCAGTTCCCACCCCGTGCTGGGCCTACCGCTCCCCAGCCCAACGCCCTCTACATCCAGTCCCTGGTCCTCCTGTCTCCCTACCGTAGTCTCGGACTTGCCGCCGCCTTGCTGGATGCCGTTGTCCAGGACGCCAAGAAGAGTCACTTCGCCTGCGAGACCGCCTGGGCTCACGTTTGGAGCCCTAACGAGGAGGGCTTGCGTTGGTACACGGCTAGGGGATTTCACAAGGTTGAAGAAGTCAAGGGCTATTACTTCAAGCTCAGGCCAGACAGCGCTTGGATCGTGCGAAGGGATATGGGCTCCGTCGCTCAAGGTCCAGCTCCTCCAGCTACGGCCGTGACTGACTCCATACCGGGGAGCGTGACGGCGGCTGCGGCCAATTTACCATCACCATCATTAAAAGCACCTCCATACCGTTGCGCTCGTCCTCCCAGCCCAGACCCCCCACTGAAAAATAACAGCAGCAGTAGCAGCAGCAGCAGGACAAACAACAACACCAACAACAACCACACGTCTACGGGACGAAGCTACCAGAAGGTCGGTCCTGCAACTGAATGGAATGATCTGCCCCCAGACATGGCGCCCCTCAGCATGATTTCTTCGACCACCAAGAACGGGAGTGGGGACAACAACTGCCTTCAACTGCCTCGTAGCAATACCAGTTCCCGGAGCAGCTCCGCAGCACGCAGCAAGAAAAAGGATCGCGCGTATCCCGCTGCTGCGTTTGGGAATTAAAGTGCATGGCGACACCGAATACCACACTGGCTGAACTAGCGAATAGCACACGGAATTATCATCTGATGGTGATCCGCACAATCAGCTGAATTGACATTGCAATACTTCGTGACACTTATACACATTGCCCGATTCCAAATAGATAACATGCATGTAAGGGCATATGGGTGCCGGGTACTGTTGGACTTGGTCGATAAGGGTGTCACATGATCCCCGGCCCGTTAATTCGCCTCAACAGTTCACGCTGCATCAAGATCTCAAGTCTCAGACGCTTATCAGCCACTCGGATACGACCGCAATGGCCTCGATGGAAGACGAGCATGATGGGGAACGAGTGGGCAGCATGGATCTTCATGAGGACTCGTGTTGCGCCTATGCTGAAGCTTTCCTCATGCAGAGTTTTTTTGAGCGGGACTCTTTGATTGGGATCCTCATCTACATAGTATACCTCGCGTACCCAGCAGCTAGTGAACCGGCACGATATGAATGGGTTGGGCCGTGATGACTGACTCCTGCAGATGATGAAGCGAGGCGTTCTGGCCGGGAACATGTTCTCTGACGAATAGACGATAGACGAGATTGACGGATAGACGAAACGGTAGACGGCAGGGGACAGGACGGGAAAGGTTCGATCAAAATATGGCGTCATCAGTATTTAGAATGATTATCACAATATCAAGCCTTTAGAATCATCACATGATTTTAGCATAAACACAAGTATGTTGGTGCAGTCAGCGAGTGACATCTAGCTAATGATGTGGTATGTCAGGTATGAGAGTAACTAGGAGAGAGGTTCGGCGTTTGGAAATAAGCGATCCCTTTGACGATGTTCAACAGATCGGTCGGCAAGGCTTAAGCAGGCCATGAGAGGAACATTTCGTCTCTGGACCATCTTTGGTAGCCAATTCAAGTATTGTTCTTAGCTATGTATCACTGTTTTCCTTTTCCATTGTTACGATCTTCCAGATCGACGGGATACGATGACTCGCTACTACCTTAGGTAAGTGATGTGTGTTTTTGTGGTCGTGGTTCAAAGTGAGATTCTTGCTTCATACTGAGACGGCGTGTTCGGTGACTGGATATCTGCGACAGTTGGAGAATCTAGCAAGAGTCAACACTGTGGGAGTAGTCGGAGTTTCCCGTGTGTTGGTGTCTGTGTAGTGTCGTGAAGTCGTGATGGCTTGATATGATCGAATAAACGAAGGGCCAACGAAGAGAGACGGCCATAACTCGTGCAAAACTTGAAAGCCTAGGTTCGTCTAGAAGAAGAGATATGAATATATACATCTACACCAAGCCATTACGTCTAGTAGAAAAAAAAACACCTGAAATGATGTTTGAATCTGTCATTTCGTGGTGATTAAAAAGGTTGTGAAAATGAAGAGCAGTCAGTGATTATACGTAAAGACTACCTAACCTATGTGAGAACCTGGGGTAAATACCTTCAGAAGGTAGTGAAAATAGGTCCATGCGTTATAGAAACTGGGCATTATGGGCATCGCTCGCTTGATGTATCCCGAGTGTCCAATTCATCACATACATCAAATCGGAGGGTGTTAAAATGTTTCATTTTATCAAAATCTTTATAGGGTGGTCTAGAGCTGCAAAACGTCCTCATGAACATGATTTGTAGGATACTCGGTCCCTTGTTGCTCCAGTCCCGCATCCATTACTGCATATGCTCCTCACGCCAGCAGTCTAACAATTAATCTAACCTCTCAGCACAGGTGCCAGTCACCAAGCAAGGCAGTAGTACCACACCATCGCCCAGGACCCCATGTGACACACCAGTAGCAGAGCCATTTGTAGGCAATGTACAGGCTCCTAGGCCAAGGTCGTACTCTGACTGGTAGATCCTAGAGCACCAACTACCTTCTGCGCAGCGTCATTTTTTACGGCGCTCAAGTAGTCCACGATGTTTTGCTTCTCCATACCAGCAGCCACGAGCGCAATGAGGGCAGCACCGACACCACTGCCGTCTTTCGCAATACCGATGCGAATATGCTTCGCGCCTTCTGGGCCGATTTCCTTCATAGCAGCGAGGGCCTCGTAGATCATATCCCGGAAAAACGGGTAGTGCTCAACCAGACTGCCATCTACGCCGATGTCGATGGGTTCATCGGAAGATTCCTTCAACTTGCCACTCTGGATCACAATACTGCCCAGTGCCACAGCGCTGAGTCTCGCGGCACGTCGGCCGACGGCATAAGAGATGTCTTTGAAGGCCTGGGCATCTTCGAGCGAAGGCGAGTAGATCTCGAGCTGCTTTTCGATTTCCTGTCGCAGCGTCGAAAGCTCGGGTGTGCTGTCAGAAGCCGCGATGGACATGAGCGAACTGTCAAGGCCCCACTGCTCGAACAACTTTGAAGCCGGGTCGACATGTGTTGTTGACTTCCAATCATTAGTACTGGAGTTTTCATCCTTGAAGAGTGTCGTGTTGCTACTCTTGTGCAGGTCCAGCACCGCGAGGCGGACGATCTCGCCAAGGAACATGCCAGATACCCTCTTCTCGAACATTTGGATACCGGGGTTGACACTCTTCTTGTCTAATTCCTGGTCATAGGGTGTGTTGGGGAGGACATTCAATTGGTTGTCGAATGATCCCCATTCTGTGTTGATGACCATGGCACCTGTCGACTTATCGTACTCGCCATCAACATTCTTCTGTATGTTGGTCACTTTCTCGACGTAAGCACCGTTTGTCCCCGTACCAAAAATTGCCCCAAGGAGAGTCGCCGTCTTTCCGGGAGATGTGTAGGACCGGGCCATGAGGGTACCGACGGTATCATTGACCAAGGCTGCAACTCTGACGGGGAGTCGAAGCAAGTCGATCTCCTCCTGTAGTAGAGCGCAGACGTCTTTGCCGACGGCATCAGGAATATCGAAGCCCTTGGTCCATCTTATGAGTGTGCCCTTGTTTATGCCGAACTGTTGGACGGGAAATGAGAAGGTGAACCCGAGTCGGAAGATGCTTTCGTCCCGATACCCGTCTGGAGTGCTGACCGTCTGTCGCCGCCGGACGTGGGCCTCGAAGTGATCTGAGTGATGTACCTTCAAGAACTCCTCGATCTGCTTGGCCAGGAAGGCGAACAGCTCCTTGGCTGTCTTTGCGACCATCAATTCCTTGGGGATCGCGACTTTGCTGAATGTGAGGTTGAAGGTGGTGTCTCCGTTGAGGTGGATGGAGCAGACGCGGAAATTCGTGCCTCCAAGATCGACGGCGAGGTATAATCCCTGGGCAAGATATCAGCATGTAAGTGAACACCAGAAAGAAGTCTTGAGACGGACCTTTTCTGTGCCATTGGGTACGCCGGTAACATAAGTTGGGATCTGGCTCATACTGGTGCCGTCTTGATGCAACCCCTCATCTGAATAGGCAGAAAGTTAGCCAAGTGCAGTGAAGCCTACTCGATAGACGGTCCCGCCGATCTTACTCATTTGGCGCAGAAACTCCTGGACGCTCTTGTTGACATCGTCGTCGCTGTACTCAAACCCCGAGACAACACGTTGCGTCTCGGCTGCGAGTGACGCCGCCATGATGGGTGCTTTCGAGACCGGAGGGGCGGTAGGAAAAGGTTGGGGGCTTTGGCAGACGGCACCGGGTACAACAACGGCCGGGGGAGAAGTAAAGATATGAGAATACTGGACTCTGATATCTGCGAGAAAAAGCTGGGCAGCCTGGGAATGTTCGGAGGGGCAGGTTAGCAATTGTGCCGAATACTACGACTAGTCTGGGGTGTTGTGTCATGCATGCAGGTTATGAATTTTACGCGCAGGCGTCGCATTGCGGGGAGCCCAATGACTTGTATGGAAAGCCCTGACTGGGATGCGGTGAATGACAGGAAGCTACCTAGGCGATGGAAGTGCATGAAAGTAAATGGCTCAGGGTGTCCTGTTCCCGTCTCCTCCCAGTCGTGGGCGAGGCAGTGTGTGAGGTGAGGGTACAAGCGTATAGTGCGGGGGACTCACGAGAACCAAGACGAGCGAGACTACAGAAAACCAATGTATGAAGGCGAGTGTAGGTCGTGGATGGGCTTCTGATGGCGCGCCGTGCTTGCCGGGATGGCGACGTCCAGTCTCTACCACGTGCTGATGGAGGGTTGGCGATGTTCGAGCCTGAGCATCTGCGAGATGGCCATCATGATCAGCGCTGACGCCGGAGCGCCAGGCTCTCGAGGCTTTGGGTCGGACGGTGGAAGCCACGGCGAGTTACGCGGGGCTATTAGCGGGGTTGCGCGATCCCGTCTTCCTTGGTCGCCTTCAATTGTCCCTCTTTTGTCCTTCTCCGTTTGGGTAACGTAGCCTTCACCAGTTCCAGCTGCTAACTGCTTCAAATGGCGCCCCTGCCGGCCCGAGGTGGACGAAGTTAATCACTCGGCAGCCAGGGGATCTCCCGGTGTCAAAAGGAAGAGCTCAAGGCGTCAAGCGTCGACTGAGGGGGGTGTACGAACGGCCCGTCCAGGACCAAACGGTCATGGAGATGCTAGTCAGATAGCGACAGCGACGATGAGGTCATAGGTAGCCCCTACGGTGATCGGCCTAGACCCGAGTCGGCTTACTGCAGCCCACGTCTCGGCAAGGTTTCTCCAAATCTGGCTGTGAAAGATGGGACAGTTTAACTGTACTCGCGGGGTGTTGACCAGTCTCGCGGATCTCTGGATCTGGGTCTGGAACGAGTCAAAGTGGCAGCCAATGTCGAAAGCTGTGTCCAATTTGCAGTGGCGGTACGAAATATGCAGATTAATCAACCCCTATCCTCCCCATAACATTGAAGCTACCACTTCGCCTGAATGGCAAGTATCACGTGGTCCCAATTGTCACCACCGTGTCTCGGAAATGAGTCGTGAGTGACTGTGAATGCGATGGATGTAATGCAATGGGCACAAGAATGGGCCGGATATTAGGTGTCACCGCCAGAGCGATTGTGTCTGGGATTGAACAAGGTCCGGTCGGTCAAGCAGCAGGCGGAAATGTGGTAATTTAGAGAGACTCGTGCAGAGAGGCGAGGGCGCACCAGATGCAACAAGGGTATCACGAAGAGAGACAATGCAAGGGAGAAGAGCCTGCAGAGGGTTTGATGAGCGGGAGCTGGCGAGCTGCAAGGGGAAAACCTTCAAGGATCACTTGGTGGTCTAAACTTGCCGAGAGATCAACAACGTTGATCGCTTGCTTTGCGCTTGTTCTAGCCGCTGGTGGAACATCTCGAGGCATTTCTCTAGGGCACAACGCCCGAGGACAATGGTGTACAGTCGTTGGTTCCAAATTGCCTACTTTTCATCGTGTGGACTAGGTAAGGTACCTACATGTAGTACTTATCATACCCTCACCGATTGCCCGTAGTAACGACACAAAGTGGGGCGGCGCTGATTCTTGCTATATAAAGCGCTACTGGCTTGTTTTCTATCAACCAATCATTGCGGGGATAGTTCAGTTGGGAGAACGTCAGACTGAAGTAACATTTCAATCCTGGAATCTGAAGGTCGTGCGTTCGATCCGCACTCACCGCATTAACATCTTTTTGCAAACAATTTTTCGAGTTGTCGAGTATTAACAACCTCTTATTTATTTTGCTTTAGCTCTTTTTGAATTTGCAACCACCACTCCTCACCATCCTTTCCCGCTCTCAAGCTGCTGTTGGACTTCTGGTACACCGTCTCATCACCAGCCATTAGTGTTATGTCGCTTTGTCCAAAGTGAATCGTTGCAGATTTTCCAGAAGCTTTGATCTTTGCTGCTGCGCTCTTGCTGGCACGGAATTGCAATGCAGCACGATCTGGTCTGATAAAGATTCGTGCAACACCGTTCGTTTGTACCTTGACGCGTCGACCATCCCAAAGCTCTTGAACATTAATACCTTTTGATGTTGAGCGTACGATTGGTCTGCGCCCGATATTCCTCGAACGAGGAACAACGCTGCTGTGCAGATGTGTCTGCGCCTGCTGTTCTCCCCTTTTGGATTTGGCTTGTTTGTGGTTGCGTCGAGTGGCTGTTTGGGGGGGAGACGCATCGGCCTCGTTCTCCAAGGTCTGCTCGGGCTTCCATCAGATCAGGCAATGATGTCCCAAAACGAGTATCGTTGTCTTGGGCCTCGCGCGTATCATATGCCGACAAAATTCCATTTCTCATCTGCAAATTGTAGGCTCGTCGTCTGCCTTCCTGGGCGTTCTTCTCTAGCTTCAATGCACAACACTGGGCAATTGATTGGTTATTCTGTGTGAGGTCCTCGAGGCCTGATCCCAGATACTTCGCTGCCCAGGACAGGAATGAGGTATCGTATTCCTCCAGCCTTAAAGCACGCCCATTGCGCTTTTCTAAACCCACATACCGCCAAAGTTGCGAGATCGGAGCCGACGGTGCGTTTCGCCATGGCTGTTGCGAGCTGGTCAGAGAAAACTGGTCGAGGACCTCTGGTATATATGACCTCCCCAACAGCCATAGGATGAAGTTCCCAGCCGCATCGAAACGTCTCGAGGAAAGACCGGCACTGCTAGGGGGTTCAATATGCCTAGAACATCGGAGGAAAGGTCATCATGGAGTCGTTTAACTCCAGGCTTCCATTTCGTAGAACTGGTTCAATCTTTCTGCTAGAGCCCGCTCTTTCCTCTCTTTGTCTGCAGGGGTGACGTGCTGGAATGAAGACAGCTCCAAGAGGAAAGGTATCAACTGCTGGAGCCGCGACTCCGAGAGGGTGGCGATAGCTTGGCGAGAGAATGCGATTGCTACTTCACGCCCTGAAAACGGGGGATACGGGGCGTCCTCAATGGGAGCTTTGCCCGCAACCACTGTTCGCACCTCGTGATGTTGTTCTAATGCCGCCAACAGGTCCTTGTCCGACATCCTTGCTTAATGATGACTTGGCGGTATGCAGGAGAAAGTACGGCAAGCAGCAATGCCAACTTTGAAACCGCGATTTGAACGTATTGCAGGTAGAGTATGATGCAGGTGTCTCGAGTGTGTCAAGCTGGACATCAGGATATGTAGTCTTCACGATTGGATACGTTCACAGATTCTGGCGGGAGAGAATTTGGGTGCTTTTGATGCGCAGGATGGTTCTTGCATGCTACGTACGGCCTGAAGCACCCGTAAGTACATGGCAGTGTCATGAAGACTACACCTAATTAGGTGCGGTATACTTTCGAGACGCACAACTGTCGAAATAGCAGAGATAATAGCTACCTGGTTAGCGGAGAGTCAAAAGAGAAGCAACTTATCTCGGCCATGCCTTTCTTCTAGACGCGCAAGCTTTACTATTGCACGCTTAGGTGCAGACAAACACGCTCACCCTATGACTAATGATATGGTGAGGACGTATGACGCAACTTGTAGTCATGTAGGCTCGCATATTCTCACTGTTCTACATAACTCAGGCGAGCTGGTGTTATAGTCATTGCTGAAGCGAAAACAGCTTTAATTGCAAACCCTCTGTTGCTCTCTCCCTAAGCTTTACCCCTTTTTGGGCACCCCGGCGGAGACCACCAAAAAGGAGCATCTCGACACGATTCATCCGTTTTTTAAACACTAGTCGGCCTGCCCATTCGTGTAGCAGACGAAGAGAGCACTTCTCGAAACAACCGATGCCAACCAATCCAATCACAGTGCCATCTCTCGCGACCGGTGAATATCAGCCCAATTTGACCGAGATTCGACTAGGCGTCAAGTATCTCCAAGGAGTCCGTCATCGACAATGGCGACGGATAAAGAGGCTGCGATGATTGCCGCGGCTGTCGTAATTCCGATACTATTAATCGTAGCATTGTGTCTTTGCTGTCTGAGAGGTTTCGTTGACCCTGAGCACAGGCGAGAGCCCTACGGCCTGCCATGGTGGACGTACGGGAACTTGATATTCAAGCCCAATTTGAATCGCGGTCTGGGGAGAACATCGCCTTTCCAGGCACCTGAAACACTAACATAGAATGACGAGCATGTACTTGAGGCTTGCGTACAAATAAAGCCCCGATCTCTCGTAATCAAGAGAATTAAGCTGAACCCATCGTGGCTTCTCCGTGGCAAAGTTTGCAAGTGAATAGTGCAGGTAGTGTTGAGAGAGCAGAAGGTGCACCTGGATGCCGCTGCGTACCGAATGTACCTGCCAATTGCACCCAAGGGACGCAGCTACTACCTCCATCATGATGTACCTCAGGTGCCTTACCCTTCATTTTGGCCTAGACCACGCCCGACCTCGCTCGCCTTCATCCCAGGCAACCAACTGTGTCTTTCACAACTCTGCCTCTCTTCTCTTGTATGCCTCAGTCGGACAACCTCTTGCTTGTTTGCAGTTGCCCATCCCTGATTGAATCAACTGCCGCGAGATTGCCTGATAGCAATGCACGAATCTAGCCGTCTTCACCTCATCATCGTCATCTACTTGTGACCAGGCTGACCAGCGACATGCCAACCGCAGCGTGCAAAGATGCGCCTCTCTCGCGCGCCATCGATACAGCCGACGCCAGCATCCTGCGCAACATCCTACACACCATGTGCAACGACTCAAAGATCTGTCGGAAGCAAGCCGAGAAGCGCATGCTCACCTCAAAGAAACATAATATTGTGGCAGCCCAGAAGCCCAAACTGATCCCCCGGTTCGAGAAATGCAAGAACTGCTTCGGAATGTTCGATATCACTAAGAATAATAAACAGGCCTGCCGATCGCATCCGGGTAAATATCGCATTTCCTCTTCGTAAATAGACCGTTGCTGACCCCCGTTCTTCGGCCCACCCTCCAGGTTATCTAAACATCGACGAGGATTTCTTCCGAGAGGTTTTCCCCGACGATGATCAGGTAATCTTTGCCATCGACAGCATCGATCCTTACTTCGATTGGCGACAAGACGATTTCCCGGAGGCGTTCTTTTATGACTGCTGCTACGAAGATTGCAACTCCGAGGGCTGTCGTGTCCGGCGACATGTTCCCGAGAGGAAATCAAAGCGGTCATGATGCATCTCGACACTCTCGGTCCGCAAGCTACGAGAGACTAGGCCACAGCGAAACTAGGTACATACGGGTCTGTGTGCTCTCGGACGAAGTTTGTTGAGATCGTTGCAGTGCAGTGCAAACCGACGTAACATTGTATTCGCGAATGATGCTTGGGAAGCCATGCACTCATTACATCGCATGGAGATGCAGATAGAGTATTTATGCGAATTGGTCGGCATCGATGTTGCACAGCACGGAGTGGTTGCAAGTTTTTAAGTTATAATTGCTGTTGTTAACGTCGTGGGAGCTGCGTGCTCCGAGAAATTGCAGGGACACTTACGCATTAGAAGTACAGCGCACCTCGTATGTATCATAGGCTTATTGTGGATGGACGGCTAATGAGGCCATTCTACAAAGCTTAGCTTAGACTTACCGGATACACATCTCATATCCATCACGATCATCTTACGATGATGGCTTTGAGCTCGATGTCTACACCGGCTGGTGCATGAGGAATACGCAGAGGATTCATGTGAAATAGCTGCCATGAGGATCTGACCAATAAAGGATGTGTGGTCGAGAGATAGTCCCTCGAGTCCCGAGTTTGAAGAGAGCTGCGAAGTTCAGCTGAACTGCATGGCCGGGTACCTACAGTACAGCGAGAGTGTTGACGAAGTCTAAGAGGGATGCTGAGCAAGCATTGCAATCTGCGTTGACGACGAACCCCTGAGAGACACTGCACTCGAGTACCTAGGTAGGTGTCCTTGGTGGCCTGATAAACGTGTACAGCACATCTATATTCGAAGTCAACTACGTGCCTCATTGTGGAGTGACAGGGATTGGCCTGTCAGACCATACCTCTTGGAACTCCATTGGTAACCCGGTAACTCGCCAACTTTGATATGCGAGATGCATCTTCTACAATCCGGCCCAACCGTATATGAATTGATGGACCGGAGGGTGGAATTAAATCAATGATGGCAGGCAATTACGGCGGTGCTGTGGTAGGTTTATGATAAAGACGGGAGCCTTTCCTCGGTGGAGCGCTCAGGGACCACGTGGCACTCTGGTCGGTGACAAACGACGTCAGAGTACCGACTGCTCTCCACCCAGGCATATAGTCCAGCAAAGCTTTCTGAACTTCAACAATTGCGGGGATAGTTCAGTTGGGAGAACGTCAGACTGAAGAACACTTCAATCCTTGAAATCTGAAGGCCGTGCGTTCGATCCGCACTCACCGCAGCTTGTGTTTTTTGGTTTATTCTTTTCTTTTTCTTGGTGTTCCGTCAGCAAGAACAAGGCAGTGAATTCTATAGTTCTTGCATTCTCGAGAGCCGCGGACGAGGCATGGAATTAGCCACATTATTAAATGTAATAATTTTTGCTTAATGGGCGGATTTAATTCAATCATATGTATAGTATATATAGATAGAATCGGCGTTCGTAGGGTACTGCCTAAGACAACACAACACATCGATTGCGTTCGATATTGATCATTTCCAATACACAATACGAACTGATCATCACCGATGTGTCTCCCCTTCGCCTCTACGGTGACAGCCCTAGAGTCGTCGCTTCTCGTCGACTTCATTTTACTCTTTTGATTTCAGGCGACTGCAACATAAGAAGGCTTGAGTAGTGACAAATATCACATGCCACCTCTGCGACAAACCCTCACTCCATAGACTCGCCTTCTAACGTCGGATGTGTGCTACTTACTCTCCTCAACAACGCCGCCGTGGCGTCGATGTCAAAAGTCGTTTCCCCCAATCCTCACGGCGGTCTTTGGGGGAAATGATCCCACTCAGCCGATTCGGGATTCCACCGCATCCAGTCTAGGTCTTCAGGGTTATAGTCCGGCGGGTTAAAGCCCCATGTGTGAGCATACCGCGTTAAACAGTCACTGGGATAACTGGCTTGACACTCGGACCGTTGAAGTCGAAGAGATTTCGAAACGCGGAGAATCCGACGATACCAAGGACCAGATACAAGGGCTCTTTGTTCCTGGACCCAATCAAGCATCTTGTCTACCAGATCCTAGAACTCGAATTGAGTCGGGTTGCGTTCCTGTGAACGGCCTGGCGCGCGGCCAGGAGAATCTTGGCTGAAGGGATCGAAACATCTACTGGGCATGACAGTCTTGGTCTTTCCAGGTCTGAATGTGCCTGATCGCTTGCCTCCTCTCTTCGACGCGCCTGAAGATGGGGTCCAGACACATCTTATGTACTCTCCGCTGGCAATATCAACGCGTCTGGACCTTACGGGTAACGCCGCTAACATGAGTAAACCTATTCGGATAGGATCTGTCAGTTCTCATCGCAGTTGCCCGGAGTCGCCTTCAAATCAGGCACCGCGAGACATACCGATTGCGTGGAAGACCCATTCGCTTGATGGTGAAGTCGCCGTCGGCATCCCACTGAGAAATCTTTGCCTGTCTGCCCAGTACATTTTACTCGTGGAATGGTCGACACCCATGATGGTGGCGCAGTTTCGGCAATCTGCCTCGTCTTTCGCTGCGAAGGCTGGACCGAACTTTTCCAAAGCACGCCGGACCTCACTTACATATCCCCACTTCAAAATGCGCATTAGTCTGGAGAGTGTTTGGGGAAGTGAGCCTGTCGGGGGTATGTATTGTAGAGTCTATTACCTACAGGCGTGGAAGCCCAGCGTCTCAATTCCTCCGAGTACCAGTTCTTGCGCTCCAGACGAAACTGCTTATGTTGGTCCTCCCACGCCCTTAAAAACTTTCTATCCAATTCGGTCCAATCGTCTTCTTCTGTTTCGTCAATTTGGACATCCGTTGCGGCTTCTTGAAATGGCCATCGACGGTTGATGGTCGTCCCTGAATAGAACATGCGATTGCGATGGACTAGATGGAAATATGGCATTAGCAAAAACCAACAAAACATTTGTTTATTGGCTAACATCCCTCCCCCCCTTTTTTCTCTTCTGACCCCCTTTTTGTTTGTGTCTGTGTGTGTGATGGAAGGTGAGAGCAGACGGTCATCGGAGGTTAACCGGAGGTGCGTACAATACCGGTCGCTCTTTCTCAGGACGTTCCGATCAGCCCAAAAATGTTCTGAAAGCATGGACGAAAATTGCCCTGATGTTATGTGCTGTCTTTCCACTTTTGCACCCTGTCGAAAGGCTGGGTGTGAGGAAATCTGTCTTCCACCTCCAAGGTAAGGAAATAGTGTCGACGATGAAGCGGTCGGTATGTTATCACCGACGATGGCTGTTGCTGTCACTACCTGCGTACCTAAGACAAAAGAGACAACTAATCTGGGGTTGGAGTGTATTTGATGCTTTTGTATACAATCACGCCCTAGTAGACAAGGAGGACTTACGCGATAAGCCAAATCTCCCACCGAAGATTCTGGCTTCGAAGGCTTGCCCTATCTCAGCGATAGGCTCAAAATCCCAGAACTGCATTGCATTTCACTGGCTTAGCTGCAGTTTCCGGATGAGAGCAGACACCAGGCATAATGCAAGGCTTACCGGTTCTCCACTAAGCCCTGGATGCCGATTCTCTACTATTGCATGGGCGAGCTCGTGTAGTATCTGAGGAACGCAGAAGGTCAGCAGGTCTAACCATATAGCATTATTCTATGAGCCATCAGCCTCACCGTTTTCCCAAAGGACCATTGGATCATGCAACGCTCTGCAAGTGTGAGATCTGATCCGTGCAGATGTCTCAGCGGGATCAGGTTCAAGGCAATGAGTGGCGGAGACATAGACCTGATAGTAAAGCCTCTGGACCAGCCTCGGGGCGCACTCATAAAGGTCCAAGTTAGATCGTCGCTGAATCTTCTGACTGATGCTCATAAGATCAGTTCATGGTCACCATTAGGTTACATAAGTTGCTTGGTGTGGCACAGATTATGGGCTCGGTCGTGCACGAAGGATCGTGAAATGTAGCGCCATGTTTGATATGCAACATAGGATACTGACATGCTTTCTCGGTTTCTAGACGTGCGGCCTCGTCTGATGCATTTGCGAGTGGACTCGTCCA
Source organism: Xylariaceae sp. FL1272 (assembly GCA_022432385.1). Classification (NCBI taxonomy): domain Eukaryota; kingdom Fungi; phylum Ascomycota; class Sordariomycetes; order Xylariales; family Xylariaceae; species Xylariaceae sp. FL1272. The sequence continues at coordinate 108,956 of JAJJXC010000060.1, forward strand.
CGGTTTTGTATTGGTCTTCCTCGCTAGTGCCGCCTCTCCTGTTGAACTCAGCAGAACATGAGCGTCTGGAAACGGCTCGTCTGTAGGTGACAGGCTTCGCCATGATACTATTCTGCCAAAAAGCAGAGTTTCGAGACTGGCTCTGTGATTAGTCCAGTGAGCCATGGTGCTCCAGCATCTGGTACGTACGCAGGGTGGCGATCATGCATCAGTGCTTTAACGACTCGATTCGCGAGTTCAATTGAAATTCGTAGTTCATTCCATACTTGAGGGTTATCCACGGTCCATGGCCCGCCTGACGGGGCTGGTGCAGTTGGTATGTCCCGGAGGTCGTGCCAATGATCTCTTCGAAACGTTGAGAACCATTCGTCCTCGTTCACTGATATCCTGCCCCAATTCCATATCGACTGAAGTTCGTCCGCATCGTCAATTGATAAGTGTCCACCGCTGACTGTACCAAGAGGTTCGAAATGAACCCAACGATTGAGTGTTGCCGCCTCCCACGACCTAAGCCCTCTATGCAGCCATTTTTGGTGAGCTTCGCTGACGAATAATCTGTCGTAGTCTACACCGTTCGCTGGTACGCTTGGGGCGCCATCTGGCGCATATGGGTCATTGTAGAATTTCGGACCTCTTGAAGGGAACTCTATAGCTAAGCCTGAGTGAATCTGCCCTTTTGTTTCCCTGTAAGTAAGACACGGGCCAAACTAAACATCTTTGGGCCTGTGCCACTTTGAATACACCTTGACAGACAGTGGTAGCTTACCGTCTCGTTGCAGAATCCATGCCGGTCGTTCTACGTCCTGTTCAACAACTTCTGCGAATCGGCTAGCCCACTGGAAATTATCAACCCAATACTATGGCAAGAGGCCACATGGAAGTAATACCGCATTTGGCAATGAACTCGGACAGAACTTACTGGCGACGAAGGTAACGTTGAGCGGGCCCGGACTTCAGACATGCTCATCTACGTGAGAGTACTACCATTGAGATTCGCTTACCCTATATTGAAGCAGGTCTTTCCCCCGGGAAAAACATCGATTAATTGTCGGCAGCGCTGAGGTGCTGCGTTCATTGCAACAAAGTGAGTTACACAAAGAAGTTAGCGACGCTTGTCGACGGATCCATTCGACATAGTAAGGAACAAAGACGCATGCAGCTAGAGACGTAGTCCCCTTGTGGTTGTAGAGGCCACAGTATTCCTTGGATTGCAAAACAGTCCGTGACTTCTCAATGGCGCGAAAGAAAAGAAATTCTGCCTGCTGTATCACCCTGACATGGAAGACAGAGCTGTAACCGGACCTTCAAGATAGCGAAGACTCGAAGTCTATGGTGAAGGCCGATACCATGGTATAGGCCGCAGATGAACATTCTGTCATTAGGGACTGGGGTGGATGTAGTGTTGGAAGGCGCAGTGCCTTTTGCCAGTTGTAAACTTTCACCTATCTTTCCTAAGTACTCACTATTTAGCATCACCGGAAACTTCTGCTAACCATGCTCAAGCTCGCTCGCAGAGTCTATCCCGCAATATATGCAAGGGTCCAATAACTTACTGCTGTAATAGCATATCGAATGGATAAGTCGGGCTTTATATGATAGCTGTAAATCATTTGAATTCTTACCAATCATTATCCGCGACTGAGACAACCGTGTTCTCCAGCGCGGCAAGCATGTTGGTGATTCCCAGCCCAACACACGAAATCCGCCTCTATATTGAGACGGGGGCTGGGACGACAAGGTTGCCACATTCGGGTTCCCATCTGGATCTATTGTTTGCAATGGAAGTTCTTCTGTGTGCGCCATTTGGACTTGGTTTAATGATAAGTTGAATGCGGCAATCGGGTAGCCGTACTGGCGTCGACCAGCTTCTTGGGGCAATTTATATGGCAGGTCTGTAGCAGTTCTTTGGGGGCCTATTTACTTGCCAAATCAGTCAATCTCACACCAGGCACCGCCCTGCCACCTACCGTGGCTCATGCTTGGTCTATTAGTGTACTTGCAAGTGCTGTATAATGCAAAATGGAGAGTTGGGTCACACCACCCACAGCTTCGACTCCCCACCCCTTGCCTGGGGGGGCGAAAAGGTTACGCTGGTGTGCCAAAATGGTCGGCCACCAAGCATAAGAACCTGAATGTCGCGAAATATGAAGGTGCGAAGGTGCCGGCTTTCTCTCTGCTCCTTTCCTGACTGTCGCATCTACTAAGTGATAATTACTGCTGCCTCCGCCGTCGCCATGGATTCACCAGGGGATTTGATTCTCTGCCTAGTTGGTAGTGTAAGCTTCCTTGAATATTCACTGAATGCAGCGGGTTGCTGACAACTCCGCCACATGTAGCTTGTAGTTGTATTAACGACAAGATCAATCTATCGTCTCTACTTCCATCCGCTCTCCAAATATCCTGGTCCCCCCATCGCCGCCGTGTCGGACATATGGTATGGCCTTGGCTGGTGAGTGGTAGCTGATAGCCTCTACAGTCAAGAGTGCGTCGTTCAGAGGCTAATAAGCTATTATTCATGTCAGGCTATCCGGGAGATGGCCTTGGGTCGTGGAAAACGCGCTGAAGAAGTATGGTATGCTGATCGTGATCGCGTGTGCCCTGTGCAAGTCTTACCGTACTAACGAATAAACTTAGGAGACGTGGTTCGTATAGCGCCGAACGAACTAGTTTTTGTACGGCCAGAAGCACTTTCTGGTATGGGTTGAATAACTACTACCAATATCTTGAACTCAGTTTTATGTTGACAATTAGCGCCGAGAAGACATTTACGGCGCGCATTATAAAAATGTCGAGCTCTTCCCCAAAACGCAAATAAACAATCACGGCAGCGAGGCGCGTGGAGGTCTGATATGGGAATGGGATGCTATGCGCCACCGAGAAGTCGCGAAACTAATATCGCCAGCATTTAGCGGGCGAGCACTACGAGCCAAGGAGCCGGCGCTTTGTAAACACATCGATTCATTTATCGAGCACGTGATGTCTGACGGCCAATCCGAGCAAGGCGTGAGCTTGCCCAACTGGCTCAACTGGTTATGTATCGACATTTCCGCGGACATGGCGTACAATCGTGAGATGAATGCTATGAAGTCCAGTACGTCCCTAGACCCAACACTAACCTAGATCTGCCACCCGTGTGCTCAGAAACAAAGCAGAGACGAACCCACCATATCTAGACCTAATATACGGATTCAATAAGTTCATGACTGTAACGCAGGTATCGTGGCGTTTCCCTCTATTCAGTCCGTTGAAATACCTGTTCATACTTTCTTCACTCTCCCGGCCCCACGGGGACATCAAAAGACACAGCCGTGCCAGACTAGAAGAGCGAATTCGTCAGAAGCCGGGACACTTGGACTTCTTCGAGCAGATTATCCCAGAGGATCGTGAACCTCCGTCAGACCCCAAGGAGATGCGTCACCTCGAGCAAGTGGCGGCGCAGCTCCTTGTCGCGGGGTATGAGCCGCCGTCTGTCGTAGGTGCCCCTCGTTTCTTCTTTGTCTTCAAACGGCCTCACTGTACGCACTGCTCGCTAATGCGACCTTTATAGTGGCTCTACAGTACCATATATCACCTTCTGGAAGAAGCAGATAGTCTGCGCTATCTCATCGATGAGATCAGGGGTTCAGTCAATAGTTATGAAGAAATCACCTCAGATTCAGTTTTCCCTCTATCTTACCTTACAGCTTGCCTGAAGGAAGGACTACGGATTTTGCCGAACACGGCCTCGTCGCATGGAATGCCATGCATAAGTCCCGGTACTACCGTTGATGGGCATTACATTCCTGAAGGTGTACGTCGCTGACATCTCATATGCCTTGCCCTCGGAACTCTCCACGAATAGGTTCCGTTTCCTTGCAAAACTTGACACCTTCTGATGTTTGTGTTAGGTGGTATGTCTGAGTAGTACTTTCGCATTAGCTCGAAGTGGCAAGCACTTCATTGATCCGCTACATTTTCGACCGGCTCGGTGGCTGCCATTAGACCATCCATTGTATGACGCACAATTTGCCAGGGACAATCTTACAGCATACCAACCCTTCAGTCAGGGGCCCCGGGCATGCATGGGCAAGGAGGTTGCGTGGTGGGAGGCCAGGCTGTTTCTTGCTAAGCTTCTTTGGAGTTTCGACCTGGAGCTGGTCTCGGGGCAGAGGATTGACATTGAAAAAGACTTGCGGGTGTATGGGATGTACATCAAGCCGGATATCCGGGTGCGATTCATTCCGGCCAAGTAGGGGGCTGGTGACTGATCTGAGGTCTTATGGTACTTTACTAGGTATTGCTGCAGGTTCCAGATACTCTACATCAGGCCAATTTGGTTCATGCTCTGTTGGCCCTTAATGGTGACCAACTGCAGTACAAATTTTCAAGGCGCATTAGAATGTTACCCTGCCCTTTGGCACTACTACGGATTCATGCAACTGTCTTGAAGGTAGTTCAGACATTCGAAGATTCTAAGAGGTATATTGCGGCCGTCTTTATCTAGGTGCTTCGACGGTCATTGCTCAAAGTACCGATCTATTGCCCAATGCCAATCACCGAGCGTATTTATGGAAAGAGTGTTGGCACCCTGTCATCTATGTGCATTATGCACGTGGCATTAGCAAGATGCCATTTCCCTCAGCCTCACGCTGAAATCCATCCCCCGCACGTACCTAAGTATGGATGGGCTCGGCTCGGCCCTTGTTTTAGGCCGCCGAGATAGCTCCGGCCCCCTGATTCTCTCGTTGGCTTGTGGCCGGGGAATGTTGGCTTGGGCGAATACTTATCCCTTTAATTGCGATTTCAACTGCGGTGACTTCTACCACCCCCTGACGTCTCCACCACCCCCTTAGTCAGGCTCCAGTACGCATCTGGTACGTAATGCAGATTGTCTAAAGGCTTTGTTTTGTTTTCTAAAAACACCATTACTACGTGTTTAACGACAATTGTAACTAATTTATTATAAAACGCGTAACTTAGCTGTATTAACGAATTTTTTTCAATTTAATTCCGATATAAAACAATGTAGCAACTAGAAAAATTAACAATTAAGGTTAATTTAAGGACTTACGTACCTAATATGCCACTAAGTACCTATTGAAATAACTTATTTAATCTCTGGCTATTTTAATTATTACTAAACCGTCTGTTATATACGAAAAAACTTTTAAATATTTTATTAAAGTTGTTTTTGCTATTTTTTCTTTAGTAATTAATTTAAAAGTAAATAGCTTACTTTAAAATAAAAAAAATATGGCTATTTAAATTTTTTTAAACTTAAAATCAGGCTTTAAATCTTGTTTTTAAACTTAAAATATACGTTTTTTTAATTATTTTAATTTATATAAAAACTTATAAAAAAATCGACGTTATTAACTACTGGTTTACCGACTTCTATAGCTTAACGTACCGTATTTTTTAGCATATAAATCGGAATTGCTAGTAAATTATTTTTTGCTTTTTTCGTACTTGGAAGCTTTTTAACGCCGAAAACATCGATTTTAACGTACTATTACCGTATTTCAGGGTTGTGATTTTAGTGACTAATTAGTGACTAAAGACTAATTAGTCAGTCACCCTACTGACTAAGACTAATTTTTATTTAGTCAGTCAGTCACCCCGGTGACTAAGACTGACTAAAAAAAACTTTTAGTCAGTCTTAGTCACTAATTAGTCACTAAAATTTATTAATAAAAATAATTAATTAATTAAAATTAATTAAAATTAATTAATAAAAAACGGGGCTATTCCGGATTAATTCGGGAAAAATATAATAAGTATTAATATTATTAATACTATAACGATCCAACTTTTACCGAATTTATTATTATATATTTATATTTATAAAGTTATTATAATATATATTATATTAGTATTTAATTAAAAAAATTAAAATTAATTTAAATTAATAAATAAAAAAACGGGGCTGTTTTAAATTAATTCGGAAAAAATATAATAAATATTAATATTATTAATATTATAATAATCCGATTTTTAATAAATTTATTACTATATATTTATATTTATATAATTGTTTTAATATATAGTTATTTTAATATATAGTATATTTTTATATATTTAAATAATTATCGGAAAAAGTGAAAAAAAACTATTATATTATACTATAAAAAAATCGCTATTTAAATCATATTTTTACTATTTTTTGTTATATATTTTATATTTATTTTAATTAATTTTAAAAATTCGGTAATAATCGGGTAATTTTTTAGTCACTAATTAGTCACTACAGACTAATTAACTTTAGTCTTAATCAGTCAGTAGTATAACCAAAACTATATTTAATCAATTAATAAAGTAACTAAAACTAAGAAATCTAACTAACTAATTAGTTATTAAAAACTATAGATTTTTTTTATAACTTTGCTTATATAAATGCCGTAAATACTATAAGTCGTATTTACTTATTTGCTTATTTTTATTCTAACTTGTGAGTAAATAAATAAATTACGTAATATGCTTTTTTTAAACAAATACCCGTAACTGTATTTTAGCTCTAACGCTTAGTCTAAACAATAAACTAATAGCTCTATTAATTCGTAACATCTACTATTTTTAACTTCTTTTACGTATTTATTTTTATATAAAAAGCGCGTTCGGTATATCTTTTATACGTATAACTTTGATCTGCTTAGCTAACTGCAAAAATAACGCATTCAGCTACTGCAAAGTATTTACTTTTAAAATAACAGCCTTTAACGAAAAAACTGCAAAATAATATTTAAACAGCTTTCTAAATTTCGCGCTATACCTAATTGCTATACTAACGTTAGTACTTATTACGTAATATAGTCGGCATTACGCACTTGGCTATAAGCCGAAAAAATGGGTTAATATAATGATTTATAAACAATTGCAAAACTTTAAGCAGGTTATCCAAAACTACGCAATTGCATAATACCTTATTACTGTCTTTAAAGTTATAATTTTAATAACTAATTTGTTGGTACGTACATACGTATGTCGATATACTGGCTTTGGCATATAAGGTCATTGCCTATATTAATAGGAGCTATTAACTACGAAGCAGCTGTTAGCCATATAAAGTACCGTCTTATTAGATCTTAGTTTATAGCTATTTGCGGAAACTGCTTTTACGTTTTTTATTATTAATTAATAATTACTTTTTATAATTTGTATATATTTATAGCTATATTACGTTTGTATAGAAAGTGGTTTTAATATTAATTAGTATTTGTTATTTTATTTATAAATATAAATTAGCTAAAAAAAAAGTTTGTTATAAGTTATTTCGCCGCATTTAATGTAATGAATTTTTTTAAACAAACTGTTACTAGTAAGAACTAACTACGCGTTTTAAGTTTTTTACTTTATTAAACGAACTTAGATAACGCGTAATTATAGTTATTTTTTTGCAAATTAATTACGATTTATTATTATAGTTATGATATTTCATTGCCGTTAGATTTAAACGTTATATTATATATTTTAAAGCATTTTATTAACGCTTTTTGTTTGTTATAAACAGACTGTTTAAACTATTTAACTTATTAATTAAAACATAAAAATTATATATTTTTAAACTAATTTATTAATTATATTTTTTGATTTTCGTTATTGTTATATTTTTTAAGCTTTTTACAAGCTGTATTTTTATTATTAAATGCTATATAGCGTATTTAAGAAATTTTGGAAAATTTTTAAATTACGGGTAGTTTGCTTTAAGTTTAGTATGCTTTATTTTAAAACGCATATTTAAAAAATTTTCAATTTTTTATTTTCGAATAGTTTTTACCGATAAAGAAATTTGCAATCTATACTATTTATTTTATAACAATTTAAATAATTTTTCTTAACGTTTTTTAAAAATAGTATTTATTAATTAAAATTAATTTTTAAAAGTAATAAAACTTAATTTTTAATAAAACTTTAAAGTTAAATATTTAATTTTACGTTTTTGCGTAATATATATAGCGTTTTTAACACGGATTTTTAACTATAGTTAACGATTATATAATATATAATATTATTATTATAGCACTATATAATAACTTCGGTAAAAACTTTTTAAAAAGCATAAATAATTTATTATAATCGGATAATAAATAAAAATTAGCGTTTTTAATTAATTTTCGAATTTTTTACATTTTTAACGATTTAATAATTTTACGCGTTTATATAAATTTTATTAATTTTAACTTTATTAGCTTTACTATTATTAATATTAATAGTACTTAAAAATATTTATATATAGCTATAGTTATTTTAATATATTAATATAGTATTAATAGTTTCGTTAATAACGGACTTATAAATAAGTTCTGTTTTAATTTTTATAACTAAAACTTTAAAATGTTTTTTTAGTTAAAAGAATTTGCTAAAATTTTTGAAACCTTTTTTCGACGTAATAGCGTTTGTTTTAATTTTACTGAACAAAATATTATTACTATATTTTTTAACGTTATTATTAAACTTTAAACTAATTTATAAACGAAAACAAATATTAAAAAAAAAGCCGTTATTAGATTTATAACTTTTAAATTTATTTTTGGCACTATTATATATAAATACTGTTAAATAAAAAAGTATAACAATTAGTTTAACGCTAAAAAAGCGGCTAAAAAAAACTAAAAAAACAGAACGTTTAAAACCTTTACGATAAAAACGTCGATTTTTTATATTTTAAAAACTTAAAAACTTATTTTATAACGGAAAATATAGTTAAATTAAACGTTAATAAATTATTATTTAATCCGTTAATAAATAAATAACGAAATAAAAATAATTTATTATAAAATAAAAAAAACGATTTTTATTATAAATACAAACTTTTTTATAAACTTTTTTGTTATAAGCTTTAAAGCTTATAATATTTTTATTTTAAAAGCTAGCAAAACGTACGCTACCGATAATAAAGCAGCGCGACTTATATAAAACGTCTAAAACGGACTCGGTAGCGCATAAAACGTTATTTAAAATACATAAAACGTAATTTATACAGACTAAAACGTACGTAATGTATTATATTTAAACTTTATTATATGTAAAACTAATATAGCCGGTAATAACATATAGTTTAACAAACTTTAATACCGTTTTTAAAACTTTATAGTAAATATACCTAAAGAAATTATAAACATTGCCGTCGGTTTATATATTTACGTATACGATTTTTAAAACGATTTATATATTTAAACAGTTTTAAAAAATAACTAATAACTAAAATTAACTTATAATTAATATATACTAGCAACTTTTATCCTTAAAAGTAATTTTAATAAAAATAAACGGCGATTTTTTAAATAAATTTATAAAATAATAGCAAAAATTTTTATTATATACAAATAACGCGTATAATATTTTAGAAAATAAAATCAAAATAATATTAAATATTACGTATTTATTAAATATATTTTATAAATAGCTTTATAATATTTCCCCGAATATTTTAATAAATAAGGCTTAAATATATTTTATTTATAATATTAAACTTTATAATAGCTTTAAATCGATATATATAATAATCGATAAGCGTTTTAATATAAAAATTAATAAAAACTATTATTTTAACAACTAAACTTTAGTTTTGTTTAATAAAATCTAACGTAATAATTTTGAAAAAAAGCTTATAAAAATATTTTAATTACTATTTAATAAATTATAAACGTGCTAACCTATATTTAACACGTAATATATAAACGAAACTATATTTAAAAATATAATTATAAAAATATATTAAAACAAACCTAAATTTGTTTTTATTTTTTAAATATTTTTTATAACTATAAAAAAGCTTTTTTTACGCTTAAAATTATTGCTATAAAACGCGATTAATTTATAAAGCACTTAGTACAACTTAATTACGTATTATAGCAAAAATTTTAAAAATAACTATGCCGATATTTATTATATAAACCGTAAATATATGCTAAATTTTAAAAGCCGTAAACAAAATAACTAAAATAACTATAAAAACTATAATAACTACGGCAATAACTTTAATAGTTATCGTAATTAATATATTAATTTATTATAAAATATTTTTATATTACGCGGTAATTATTTATTACGTAGTAATAAACCGTTAAAACGGCTTATTTAACCGTTATAATAACCGTATACGTTTTTATTTTATATACTATAAGCTTGATTATTATATATATAAACATATTTTAAAAAAGCAAAAACGTATTTTCGGTAAATAGCAAATATTTATTAAAGCAAACGGGTTTATAACTTAATACTATATATATTTCGATAAAATTAAACCTAATAATAATAACGCGTTTATTAGTAAATATTACGAACGTATTTTAACGATTAAAACATTATTAAAAAATAATAACTACGTTATTAAAACGCGCGTAATTATATATATAATATCGTAAATCTATAAATACCGTTTAATTTATAAAAACTTTTATAATAACGAATTAATTTATATATTTTAATTTTATTTTATATTAATACGTTACGGTATAAAGTAATATTAAAATATTATATTAAATATCGGCGCCGCTAAAGTTTTTACCGTTAGTAAGGCCTAAATATAAGCTTAATTTAATATTAATTTTAAAATAAAGCTAAATCGCTTAATAAAAAAAATATTAAAATAAAATTCGGTAATAACAAAACTATTGTATTTACTGGTATTTTAAAAGTATTTACTGTTTTCGGAGATGTTAATTTTTACGTTATGCTTTTTAAGACCTTATTTTTTTTGTTTTTAAAAAATATAGACCGTTTCGGTATATATTTCGATAATATACGCGATTTTTTACAGCATAAAAACGGCAATCTCACTGCCGAAGTCGTCTAAAAATAAAGTTATTTATAGTTTTATTTAAATAAAACTAAAAAGTTATTTATTAATATAACCGAAAACGAACTATATAGTCTATATTATTGCTTTAAACATTTTTACGTTATAAAACTATATCGTATACTAATTATAACGAAATATAATAACGTCGATTTTAAATTTTTAAAATAAATAAGCAAAATATGTACTATTTGCTAACTTTATAACGTAACGCTTAAACGTTTTAAATTTTTTTTAAAAAACGATATAAACTTTAATTATAAAGTTTTTATTAACGTAATATATTTAAACAGTAAAGCCGTCCTTTATTTTATCGACGCCGCGATTTTATTTTGAAACGTAGTATTTTTACCGTTTATAACTATAAAAAATACGTAAAAAAAACTTTTTATAAAGTCTAAATCGATATTTATATAAGCTTTTTTAACGTTATTATATATAACGCCGGCATTAATTTTACGTTATAAAAATCTTATAATAAAGCCTATATTATAAATATTATAATTAAAAAAATATTAATCAAAGTTTATTAAAGTATCGAAAAGTTTAAACAAGCTTATAAATTTTTTAAAAAAGCTTAAAAAATTATTAATATTAAATTACGTATAGTTTATAGCTTTAAAGCTATATTATAAATAGCTATAAAAACAGTTAATAATACTGCAAATTTTAATGGCTTAGTTTTAACTTTTTTAGTTTTTAAAACATATTTACGTATAAATTACGACTTATTGTTTATTTTTATTACGTTATAACGTATAAAAGCTTTTAATTTAGTTATAAAAACATTAAAAACTATTAAAATAATAAAATAAATCCGTAACGTTTTAAATATACGTAACGGTTTAAACGTTATAAACATTTTTACGTTTTTTATCAGTTATAAAATACGCGTATATAAAAAAAGCAAAAAATAAATAAAACTTTATAAACTATTAAATATCGACGGCTATAATTTAATTATTAATATTAACGGTTTTATAAAATTTCGATTTACGTATATAAAACTTTTTTACCGTAATCGAGAACACGCTGTTGCATCTTCCGGGAATAGCGCCCTCCCCATCCGGTATAGCGTCGTTGCTAAGCCGCAACGCGCACAGCCTGCACAGGGCGGGGAGCATAAATACAACTGGCCCTCTCGACGTCCCGTTCTTATACTCTTAACATCTCTTTCTTTCTATTTTGCGTTTAAATTTCGCTAAAGATAACAATCGTGCTTTAATCCGTTACCTCTTCGACTTAAGCGCCTTTTTACCTTTATTAACTGTCTAATTTACTTAATTCGTTTTATGCTCTTTTTATTTGCCTGTCGGTCGATCTTGCTATAAACGCTTAAGTTAGCCTTCCTTCTACTTTTGTCTTTCGCCTGCTAAGCAACTAAAAATTATTACATTTTAAGACACCGACGACATATTGCCTTTACTACGTTTTGTATACTTAATAAGTTCGTACGCTTAATAGTCTCTTTTATTATCTATAAAACGACGACAAGCTTACTTAGCGAATTTCTAACTACCTAGCTTGTATAATTTACTTATTCTGGCGAGTTCGAAAAATACCGCGGGCATTAATAACGTTATTACAAAACTATTAAAAAGCTTTTTGCTTTTGTGTAATTTATTTATAGCCCTTTCGACCGCTTTTAAGTTAAACGCCTTATTAATCATAATCGGACCGATTACGATTACAACTGCTACAAATACCGCAAAAGGCGTATTATATAAGACGCTAAGTTTAAGGTCGTAAGCCGAAATCCAAAGGGCAGTAAGTGGCAAAAAGCGAGGATCAGCTTACAATAAAAAAGGGTGCCTATTTATAATTGTTCCTAAAAAGCTAAAAAAATAAGAAGAAACAAGTCCGTCGCAGCATTAAAAAGGTAACAAAAGGCGCACGATAAGGATATACTATTTCGTAATATAGATTATAAACGTTACTCCGGCTTCGTTATCTTACCCCTAAACATAACGGAAAACCCCTATAATTTCGTATAAACGATGGCGCTACAAATACGAACCTATAAAGGCGCTAGGAAACTGTGGCTACTCCGCTTATAGCAGCTCGGCAACGTATTATCCCCCTTTTAGTTATATAGGAACCGGCTACATTACGATTAGCAAACGGCTTCGTCGTCTAATCCTCCTGCTCCTGCAATCTGATCGAAGGAATAAACAAAGTCTGCAAAAGCGTTACGAAAGTCTGCGCTTAGTTTTCTAACCTATTTAGCTACTTTAAAGCTATTTTTAAAAATCCCAACAATGTTACGTTTCTTACTAAAGAAATAATTTGCGATAACGCGAAAAGGAGCTAATTACGCGTCTTCTAACCGCGTCACGCCCTTTCTACGGATAAATAATTAGCAAAGCTACGAAAAAAAAAAGGACTCGTATTTTAAGCGGCTTTAAATTCTAGCGAAATAGTCACAGCCGAATACCCCTTTATTCGGAAACAAAATGCTTTATACTTAGATTTATTTTTAAACTATGCTAACAAAAACTATATAATTTTTTAAAATCCGCCTTCACTGTTTAAACAGCACTTTTTTACTTTATTTATATACGACAAATATTAATTACTATATTTTTTGCTTTTATATACTAAACACGATGGCATTTGTTTTGACCCTTTTTTTAACAGCAGGTCTAAAGCCCGCGTGCCGGAACCTAAGAGAACTAGTTATTTTACGGTCTGCAGCTTTTTCTAAGAGCTAGACTAAGGCTTAAGAAAAAAGCAGAACGCAAAATACTCAAGCTTTAAAAGCTATTACACGCAAGCCTATTTCTATCACCGACGAGAAAAATAGCGATAAAGACAATAAGGTCGATAAATCAAATGCTTAATCCGATATATTAAGTAACCCCAGCAATCTGTGTAAGTCTTTTCTATAGACTTAAGATTTAATATGTGTATTTATTAACGCTGTCCGCAGGCAGCCCGAGCACGGCTTTTAAAAGGAGGTCTGAAAGAAAACCGCCCCTTGAAAAAATGGCGAAACCGATCCAATAAATAACATTGAGCAAAAAGCCAGCATGCCACACTACGGAAAACACAACTACTTCAATTCCTATATTCGGCTAACTTTTTTACTCCTTAAGGGAGTAGTCGTCTCTTTTTTCAACCCTTTTTTAAAAAGATTAATCTTTAATGCATTAAGCAAAAGGTCTTATATACAAAGGCGGCTATGCCTATAAAGCGGTCGATAATAGAAATATTATCAATTATAAAACAAAGTCTAGCTATCGCTTACTACGATGCGATAAAGATATTTATTAAAAAAGCAAACTATGTGATTAATATACTCGATTCCCAAAACTATCTGCAATGTTTAAAAGCCTTCGGGTTAAGCCTATTAACCGTAAAGTGCTGTTTTTTATAGAAAAGCTAAAAGCAAAGCATAAACCTAACGGCAACTTACCGTCAAAACATAATAACCGTAAAAATAATAATATGAATGATCTAAGGTCCTATTCTTTTAAAGACATCCGTAGCACAGAAAACCTAACTGTAATCGCCACGCTAAATTCCGGTAGTCTTTAAGAAAATCTAGAAAGCACACTGTTTGTTTTAATTAATAAAAACAACAACTTGGTTAGACTATGCCCGAGCTAGATAGCAGCAACCCAGCAATCCGACCAAAGCTTGCCGGACGATAACAAAGTAAAACCGGTCTTAATAAAAAAAAAGCAAAATTAAAATAAAAAAGGGCTACCCGTATAGGATTGCCATTAAATCGTCGCTGCTAAACACATTAAAATTAACGGTACTAGCATACGCTAATTTCGACCTTACGTTTATAAGCGCACTAGTTTTAGAAACGATAACAAAAAAAATAGTCAACTACAACCTAAATATAGCGTTAATTATTATAATATTAATAGTAGCAACGTGTATTAATCTACATGGAAGCGTTGTAAAATGGCAAACCTTATTTATAATAACACCGCTTAGATATAGCGGCCGCAAAAGAAAGGTCGCCTTTTTACCCGGCAGCGAACTATTTAAGCATCGAGTAGCCGAAACGTTTCGCCGCCTCAAGGTCTGCGTAGTCTGCCGCCTTTATACGCTTCTAACGGCAAAATATATAACGCTTTAGCAAACTTTAAGGAAATACCGCTTTATTATACGATTTTTAAACGTATTACGGTCGATAAAAAATTATTTACTAATTTCAGTTCTTTATAAAGTTATGCCAGAAGCACGGAGAAAGCGATAGTAATAAATATAATTTGATAGAAAATCGAAGACCTACGTTACCTTTTAACAAAGATATTTCGTCGAAAAAAGGCTTAGCCGGGAAAGGTCGATTTGATACTAGCGAAAACAAGTGTTTTTTTAAGCTAAAAAAAAGTAGGCTGCTTTGGAAAGATATTTACGAGCAGTTTACTAAATCTTTTCCAAAACGGAGTTTCGGGACTTTATAAGTGCATTATTGCATAAAGCTTAAGGAAAAAAGCTTAACGAAGACTAGCAGCTAACGAAAGGACATATACCAAAAAGGCTAATTAATTAGCAAAATTTGAAAAGTAGGGCATAGGTGTTTCCTGTATTTATTTCCGTTTTAGTGTTACTATATTAATAAGGTTATATATTCCGACTTACGTTCTTCTTAAAAATATATATAACGTATCCGTACTTCCTGCTTCGTAACAATATCGTAACGATGTTGCAGGTATAAAGTATATAATAGAACGTCGTATATAACCGTTTAAACGAATAGTATAAAGCAATTATAAATAAACGGTTATAATAAACTTTCTAAACGATATAAACGTAATAAGGCTTTAACTAATTAAAACTAAATTGTTTATCTTTTAATAGTGTCCTTTTTATTTATGTCCGTAAATACGTCTTTTTTTGCCATTACCAATTATAGGCTTAAAGGTTTAAGTTTACGTATATGCAAAAGCCGATGTCGTCATTTTTTATACTAGAATATAAAGCATGGTTATAGCGCGAAGGTAGCAAAAGCAAACGAGCCCCAGCGATATAAAAAAGAAAGCACCACTAATAGCATTACGACTTATATTAGCTAGCAATACTATTTTAATAGCGTTTCGTTATTAATTTACAAAATATTAAAAAGAAGCTAGCATAAATGTTTCGTAAGATCGCGGAGTAATTTTATAACCGACCGATAGTTGATCTTTATTAAGGGTGCAACCTTTTGTCCCTAGGTATCTGTTTTTTTAACCGCCTCCGTTATACGGGAATTCATGTCACCGCCTTCTTAAAAGAACTTATATTCGACCGCCTTCCTAAAGAACTTATTTTTTACCGCCTTCCTGATCTTCCCACCGCCTGCTCTTCTGGCTTAGGGTTCCAGAATTCAATAAATCATCCGTTTTTCCCTACCGTTTTTCCTAGCCGTAAGATATTACAGTACATTTATTACATAATCCTTTAGGTTTAACTTTTATCAATATTTAGTTTTAATTAAACGATATTTTATTTAACTTAGTATATATAAATTAATAAAAAATAAAAAGGTTAATATTTATTCTATATTTTATTAAATTATTCTAATTTGATCGCGATCACAATACGTAGGTAAGCGTATATAAATAAAAGTGACTTTTGATGTTCACAAATCTTTAAAGTATTAAAATATATGCCACCTAGCCTAAATGCAATAGTAAAGCATACACTATATTTAAATACAATTTATAGGCGACTATATCCGATAGTTTTTATTTTGCTGCCTTGTATTAAATTTAACTATAGCGTATATATCGCCGCTATACTATTACCGACCTACGTTTAAAAGCTTGCGCTAAAAGTATTCGTTACGGGCAAACCTGTTTATTTAACGCAGTATGATCTTAAAGCTTGCTTTTTTAAAATGCGGTACGTAGTCCGGCCTTAATATGCTTCCTTCCCTAGCCGACGGCGTATACCACCTAGGACATATATGCAACTCAGCATAGCTTAAATTAGTTATTAGCGCAAATACGGCGGTCTTTCCTTGGTTAAAAATCTTAACAGTATTCGTTTTGCGATATAGTACGGAAACGATTTTATTTTTGTATAGTATGTGCTTAAATTCTTTGTTCTTTTTTAAAACTAATTTACGCGCGTACTTCAAACTCCTTTATTTGCCGTTACGTGTGCTTTTTTTTTTTTGCCTATATTAGCGTTAAACCTATAATAGGCTAAACGATTCGATATTGTTTGTAAAAACAGTTAAATACTAATCGTTTAGCAGATTAGGCGTGCCGCCGAGTCAGATTCCTTTATTTCGCTAAACCTTAGTCCCGTAACCTATTAATTTAATATCTGCCGTTTAAAGAACTATCTGTCGTAGTATCGCTAATTAACTTTTAATAACTAAAACTTAAAACTATTTTAATTAGCTACTTTGCGGTTAAACCGGGGATATACCGGGCCGTAAGCAAAATGCTCCCTTTTTACTATTTAAAAACCTGCCAAAATCTTCGCTTAATCGTAACGAACACTTCGATTATATATACAAATGCGTATTATACGGCTTATAGATTGTCAATAAGCCGTAGTACGGCGAAAGTAAGCTAAAGCGTTGTTTTTATATTACGTACTTACTTCTAGCCGAATTATTATCTTTTAAGCTTATCGTAGAACTTGACCTTATGCAATATAACTAATATAAACGATAACAATAACGCTGCCACAGGCCCGAGCCGCCAAACCTATTAACCTGCATACTGCAAAGCGGTTTTGACTCTAAAAATAAGGGAAATGTTTTTAATAAACGTCCCGCTTTCTTTAAACGCCTATTTTTTACAATACTAGTTCTTAAATCTTTTCCGACAACCCGATGCCTAATTTTTAGCACGCTATCGATATTTACTTCAGCCCCTGAAAACTTTAATAATTTGCAGCTATACTACTTTCTTTTAATCAAATCCTAAAAAGGCCGTACTAGGAAATGCAACAAATATACGCCGCATAGCGTGTCTCCTAAACAATAAAACACTAGTTCCATGCCTATTTTACGTTATCGTCCGCCTTTAAATTATACCGAAATTAATAATAATAACAACCGAAAGCGGTTTAAAAAATAGTAATAGTAATAAAAACAACGAAAGCTATTACCGCTTAAAATATAACGATAATATAAAAACGACGGCAATTCTGTCGGTCTTACTAAGGCCATAAAGCGTAAACGAGCTGGACTATATATTAAATGTTGTAAAAAAAACGTAGAATAGTACAAAATAAAAAGGGAACACGGCAACAAAAAATGAACAAATCGAAAAAAATTCTCGGCGGCCTTCTAAGTATATATTCCGTTTTTGCCTACTTGTTTTCGTTTTGTCCTTTTTTCTTTCTTTCCTCACTTAGGTATAAATATACGTATCTTTTAACTATCGCTTTATTTATTACTTTTACAGCGTACCAAATACTGTTATTATTATAACTTAAATTATTACGGTTAATCCTAATTTTTATTATAAACTGCAGGCTATTTTAGAATTTATTACTAGCTCTTATAAAATAATTATTATTTCAAAAGCTAGTATTAATACCAGTATAAATATTCCGGTATATGTCCAATCTTTGTGTTTAAACTAAGTACTTACGCCTATAGGATTTTCGTTTAAAAAATAGTAACGCTTAAAAGTTTCGATACTTTTTCCACTAACGCGTATTATCTCATCCTACCAAAGGCCCTATCTTATTTTAAACGTTAACTAAGTTCTTAAAAGCCGTAACTAAGGTACGGCTAATAAAAATATACTAGTTTATTAAAGATTTAAATATAAAAAAGTGCTTTATCCGAAACTATATATAAAATATTAACGGCTTCGAGCAAAAAGTTAGTTTTTATATAAAGTTATACTAAAGACCTAGCAACTAGCGGACGCTATATTTTGCTACGGATAACCGGTTAAACTTTTTTCAAATATATCTAAAACAGGTCGACTGCGTACAGCTATACGGGTCTATCGATTTAAAACGTTGTATTTGCTGCTATTATTATTGCAAAAGCTTTTACGAAAATTATATTTCGAATAAATATTTCGAAGTTTGTTTTAACTGTCCGAAAATAACTAGTAGCGGCCGCCGTATATCTGCTGGAAGTCTACGGCCTAATATTGTTTTATATAATAAAAACTATTCCGAAAAAAAGCAAATAGCAGGACTTATTGCATATAACCTAAATATTAATTTCGATTTGCTTTTGATTTTCGGCACAAGTCTCGCAGTTTAAAGTATACAAACATTTATAAAAGATTTCGCTAAAAATGTTTATATACAAAAAAGAATTATTGTTTTTATTAATCTTTAGCTTTTAGCTAAATATTAAATAAATATAATTAATAAATAGGTTAATTAAAACTGCGACATTTGGGTTTAAAACGTATATAATCGGGGTTATCGATTACGTTTTTTAATAATAAATAGCGGTTTAAACACTTTTACCTCGGCGACGGACGGAAGGACGATTAATGCTAAAATGCTAAACAAAAACGCTTTAAACGAGTTTACTTATATTCGAAGCGGTAAAAAAAGCAAAAACAAAAGGCCCCCTTTATGTACTGCTTAGTTTTCGGCTAAGACACGGGACAACTTTATCGATTTTATTAAGTTTTCAGCCATATTTACACTTAAAATAATATCGGATATTAAAATAGTAAAAAAGCGCGCCTTAGGCGAAAACAATTATAGCCGGATAAAAAAGCATCGATCTGTTTTAAATATGCTTTTAGTTAGGATATAAAATTGTCCAATCGACTTTATTTTTAACTAACTATAAGTAAAAAACGCGTTATTTAGGCCTTTAAAATAAAGCTTTAACTTTAACGATAAGCTATAAAACTAAAGTTGTTTGTATAATTTTTAATCTTATTATTTAAATATACTGTAATATATTAGCTTTTTTTGTTTTTTCGTCTATATAGTTTAAATAGGCTACTTATTATTTTCGGCCGATAGTAAGTATATACCACAAAGCCCCGATATATTAGAAACGGTATTTAAAAAAGATTAAATCAGACAATTTAGAAATATACGGAGTATATGCTTAATGTATTTTTTACAAGCTTATATATACTTTTAACTAATTAACGCGACTAAATAATATAATAAGCTATAACAAGTTATAAATAAAAACATATTTAATGCTTTAAAAAAATAAGAAGAGCTTAATTACCGTAATTATTAGGTAGCTTATAAAATAAGCCTGCGTAAAAGATCTATTAACATTTATACGTTTGCCTGTCCAAAAGCATATGCCTTTTTTGTTTTTTCTGTTTTTTATTTTAATAAATTAGCATATCCAGAAATATTATAAAATATCTAATCGTTAAACGTTGTTATTTTATTTTGAAACAAGGAAATAAGTGTTTTAAAAATAGATTAAGTAAAATGTTCGTACGTTATTACAAACCAATAAGGCTACTAGCTTATTGTTCAGACTTAGCGGCAAAAGCTAAAGAACGGATAAAAATATATGCTTAAAGGGAGCATATCACGTAACGGCTTACCAAAATCGTAGTAAACTAAGCTTACCGGCATTATAATAAGCCCTTTAATAAAGGAGGAAAAGAATTATATAAATATCTTTTATATATTTAATCATTCTTTTACTTATTTATTAATCTAAATATTTAGTTTTTTCTTAAAACTGAGTAAAAAGCATTTCCTAACGACTATTATTATTATATTGCTTAGTAATATATCGGAGTTTTTTAACGAACATAAACCCTTTATTACCGGTTAAGACTTATTGTTAACACTAGTTACTATATGCGTCTTTTAGTCTAGTTAAACATCGCAAAAAAGAAAAAAAAAGGATTTAGCTAATTACGCATCTAGTTTTTAGCTAATTTAAAACTATTATTTTATTTTTATTTATAGAATAAAAAACTCGAAACACTCTTTAACTAATACGGGGTACCCAGTTTAATATAGTTATCTTTTATTATACCGCTAATTTAACCCTTAAATTATTCGTTACTTATAGCCTTAAAACATTTTATAGCTGATTTACTTACTTTTATACTAGCTAGATAAATAGTATTTTAATAAGCTAAAGTTAAGGGAAATTAAGCTTAGATAATATAACCGTAAACAAATATATAGTATATAAAATACGTTCTATATTAATTAAAAATATAAAGAACCAAATTTTGAGATAACTATTTTAAGTTTTTGAAAAGGACTTTAAATTGCGATAATGCTTTATGCTTTTATTTTTAGTGCTTAAATATAGGCTGATCGTTTTAGCGCTTTTTTTACCTTTTAATTCTGTAGCTCTAAAGCTTTTGCTTTAAAGCATTAACTCTGCGAATAAGGTAAATTATATCAAAAGCATCTAATTTATAGTCTTTTTCTAAAATAAAATCTTTATATCTTTTAAGAATGTTCGGAACCGTAAAAGTCGTAGACGGACTTTTGTTTTGTCTTTGTAAATACTTACTTATTACGAGCAGTTTTTTATAGGCCCGAAGACCGGTTTATAAACGCGCTTGCTTTATGGAAATTAAGGGGTTAAAGATTTGTACCGGAGGAGAAAAGGGCTGCTTGTATTTACGCATTACGGCTTATTATGCGAACCTAGCTCGAGCTTATGTATAACTAAGGTTATAGCACTTACGTTAGGTTTTTTTTTAGGTTTTTAAAAATAAGCGTAAAAGTTTACGGTATTTACTAGCTAAGATTAAAGGTAGCATAGTATATTAGCTTTTGGCCACGTTACTAAATTTGCTTTTTATATTGTTTTTTAATATTAAGGTTATTTAAATAATAGTTTTAATGCTTTATAGTTAGATAGCTAAACCTATATTCGACTTAATTATACGGAATTTTTTATTAGCTTAAGCCGAGGCAGAAGTCGTATAAATAATAAGTCCGTAATAATACAAATTACGTTAAACTTTTAAGCTATTTTACAAAGTAAACAAAAAAATAAATATAGCAATAATCTTAATTATAACTTTGTTTTTTTGGCGTATTTATTGCTTTACTATGTTTTAATTTTTTATTTAGTTTTTGATAGTAGTTTATAAAGCATTTACGTTATAATATGAAAGACTTTAGCCTCGCAAAAATAGCCTAAGGCGTCCGGCTTTATAGCTTTAAAAAAGGCGTAAGCTATATATTTTATTTAAAAAAGATTTGATAATTTACGGGATAAGCTATAAACGGTCGTGGCTTTACTTTTAAAACTAGTTTTTGTAAAAAATGGTATAGCATTAGTCGTTTTTATTAAATAAGAGTTTGCTAGTGCTAACTATATTAATAGCTACTAGTCGTTTTTTGCTAAATCGGGCTATAAAGGGAACTAAGTAAAAAAATAAACATATATTTGTTACAATTTAAATAAAGATGCAATCTTTACTATACTATATAAAGTAGATTAACTATTTCGAGCTTACGTTTTATTTATAAATACGTTTATAATACTAATAAAAAATGTAATAAATAGCGCTAGTTTATGGCAGTTAATATAGTGCATATTATTAGGATTTATCCGACTCGAATCGAAAAGCAGATTTTTTTTTTAGCAAATTATAGAAAAAAAGGCAAATACGCAGTTTTCGCCATTAAAAAGAACTATAACTACAGTTATATAAATTTATAAAGCGGGCATAATAAAACTTAGCCAAAAGTAAAATTAAGAGCTAGTAATAAACATGCGAAAAGAAAGAGGACTTTTTATTTTATCGCTTTAGCGTTTCGATAGATTTTAAAACCTGTAGTTAAAAAGAATTTTGAGTTATATAAGACTATTTAATTACGTATTTACTACTTTTTAGAAAAAGATCAAATAGTTGGTTACTAAAAACTAAATATTATATACTTTAGCTATTATCGAATATAAAAAAATCGGTACCGAAAAAATAAAAGCTGTTTAATAGTATTAGGAATAGCATAAATATATAAATTTATATTAAAGGCTATATTTTCCGTATTTGTTTATTGCTTTTTTTTTGCTGTTTAACTATTATTGTATTTTTTTTAAAGACGTTTATTCCTAGAACAATTACTAAACATACTATAGATAAGCTTTTTTTTAAACTTTACTTTATAATTACGTTTTTATACGCTTAAAAAGATTTCGCAATATTTATACGTTTTTATAAACGGATTTATAAACATTATATTAGGCTGTTATACGAGTATAACGTTAAATACGATAGCTTTTTAGCATTGCGTGCAATATGTTAATATAAAAATTAAAAGTTTTCCGTTACCGTATTAATAAATGTAATTAACGCATGCGTAAACTTTGGAAAAAAATTCAAACAGCATTTAATAATTTTATTCTAAAATTAATACGATGTAAAGTTTATATTTTATTTAACGCTTTAGAAAAACGACTTAATATTATTACAATCAATTGCTTTTGCAAGTTATTCTAAAGTCCTTTTCTTTTTACTTTAATATAAAAAAAATATTGATTGCCAAGTTTAATATTTAGGCTAAACGGCGCTATTTTTCGCACTTTATTATAAATATTACCTCGCCGCAAAACTATTGATCGATAAATATGCTGCTTTTGAGTTGGCATCGGGTATTAATGCATTTTACGTTACAGCAGCCACAGATTTCCTTAATATTATAAAATATCTAGTAGAAAAGAAAAAACTCGATCTAAATAGCGCAAATAGAAACAGAGATATACCGTTAGTTTATGCTATTACGTTACTGCATATAACTAAAAATTTTATCTTTTATTTATTTCGCCTTAAAGCGGACTTAAACAAAAGTACGCTAAGAAAGGGTTAGTATTAAAGCCTTTTTAGCGTTGCTATATACCGTTAAAAATAAAAGCTAATATATAAATTTTTTAATAACAAAGCCGATTCGGAGGGGAAAAGCGGCTTAGCTTTTTTACAGCAATAGAAACGTGTTAGTATAAGCTATTTTTATTGTTTGCTTTATATATCGAATACCCGAAGAACTAAAAGTTTAGAAAAAAAATAGTTTATAAACTTTTAAAAAGTGTTAATTTAGATATAAAAGTCTTTTCGGGCTTTTTAAAAATAGGCTTATTTTTATTTATTGTAGTACAGAGAAAATTACAATAAAAAACGGAGATACTTTTTAATACACGCCGCGTAAATATCGAGTTTAAAGATTCGTCAGATAGGACGTTTTTAAAAAAAAGCGCTTTTGCTTTCGTCCGGCTTTTTAAAAATCGCTGCCTTATTATTACGGCATAGTACGCAAATGCCGAAAAAGCTAACGACGGCGATATTATAGTTTATTAACGATATATATTAAAAACTAAATACTATCGTTATTTATAAAACTTTAAAATATAATAAGGCCTTTGTACCGCTTTTCTAGCTTTTTTAAAACTATTATTTTTTATACCGATTAAAGGATCGGGATTAAGTTATAATAGCTTTTATAGATAGTTTTCTGTTTTAAATAACAGCTGTCGTAACAGAAATAAAGCAGAACAAACTTACGAATACCTACGTGTTAAAAAGATTAAAGGAGAAATTTAACTATAGTTTAAAGCTGCCGTAATAAGTAAAACTAGGGAAAAAAAATTAATAAAAATAAAAAAAAATAAAACGACGTTTAGAAAAAAATTAGTAATAGTCGCTCGCATAGAGGTAATTAATGCAAAATTACGTCGATATAGTATTAGTTAGCTTAATTAGGTTTTATTTAATAAAGCTAAACGGATAAAGGAATAAGTTTAGGATAAAAGTCTATATCGTAGTTAAATAAAGCTGGCAGTAAAGTTTTTTCTAGTTTAATAAAATAAATAAACTATGTTTATATTATATAATTTAGAAGTATTAAAAATATGCTCGATTTAAATTTAATGTAATTTATTACTAAATATTTAAAGTTATAATATTACGTTTTGTATAGATTTGGGTAATAGTTTTTGCCGGATTTATAAGATATGCCGGTATTGGAAAACAGATAACTAATTAGCGCTCGTTTTTTTTTTTATAATATCGTCGCTATAGCTAAGCATACAAATATAGCTATAAAAAGGGCTGCTCTTACTGCTACACAGTTTACGTTTTTTGGATAGAGCTTTATAGTTAGCAGTAAAGACTTTTTTATTACAAGTTACCTTGTTTTTTTAACCTATAGGCTTTAGTAATTTGTTTTAGGCTAATCGAAAGCCAATAAATAGTATTAAAGTGCTTATTAAGTAAAAAATAACGTATAGTTAAGTATACGCGTTATAGTTTAGCAAAAAAATCGAGATTAAAAGCGATACTACCGGTTAAGTCGTTAACCGCACGATATTTATTGTTTTAGAGACCGTAAAAAAACTAGTAGCTAATAAGGAACTTTGTTTTGGATTTATATAGTAATAAATATTAACGGCTATTAGCAAATTTAACCCGGCTTTATTGTTTAAGGTCTAAAACGTTTTCGTATAGGCTAATCCGGCTAAAATTAAAAGCTCTGTTTATTTAACTTCGATAAATATATTCGAAACGTTATTTAATTTTATTTCTATTTGCTTATTTATTGTTTTAGTTATTAGTTACCGAGGCCTTTTTTTTAAAGCTTAAAATGCTATTAAAAAGCGGTACATAATACTATTATTGCGGTAAAAGCTTTTAAAGCTATATTTAAATAGTACGACCTTGTTGCTTTATTGGTTTAGATCTAAAAAAAAGCGGTGGTTAGCTTTTCGGCTACGAAAAAAGCGCGAGTTAATAGCTGTTTTATAAAAGACTTAGCCGCGTTAATAGTTTTATTTCGCTATTTTGTTTTTACGGGATAATGCTGTAAATAGTTTGGACTTAATTTTTAAAACTGCTTTTTGGTAATTAAAAACATTAAAACAAGGTAACTTAGTTAAAAAAGCAAAACTTTTTTTATGATTTTATAATTTTTAACTAAGGCTGTTTTGTAAAGCCGTTATGCGCTATTTTTAGCTTAAATATAAAGCGTTTAAGTAAAAACGAAAGGTGCTTTATATTATATAAAGGTTAAAAAAATAAAAAGAGGCCGCTATTAATCGATTTGGTTTTTTTTTAAAAATAAAGCTAACCGCTATATAGTCGGGTTTCCGAGGCCAAGTTTTTAAGTTCGTGTTTTAGATTAGTAACTTTTAAACAAGAATAAAAAAAGGCTATAAACTATTTTATTAGTATTAAAAATCGAAAAATGTATAAATATCCGCCGTTATTACTTTATTCTTTAGTTTATTTATATTTTGTTTATTTGTAGTCTTTTGCTTTTTTATTAAACTTTAATTTTTCGAACAAACCTTGATTTTACTTTTTATTAAAGCTTTAATTGTTATTATTATTTTTTCCAGCATATCCGAAGCGTCGAAACCTTTGCAAACGCTTAATAAAGCTCGATAAACACTAACTTAAAACTTTGTTATTGTTTTTATTAACATTAAAATCTAACGTAAAAAAAACATAACATAAAAAACAATAGACTAGTTAATCTATTTTTTATAGCTAGAAAGCTTTTTTTTAGTATTAAGGGCTTATTATAATATGCTATTTCCTTTAACTATCGGTAATTTTATTAAACTTTAAACTAGCTTTAAAATTCGTAAAACTTTCGTTTAGCGAGTTTTAGAAATTGCTAAATAAACGACTCGATTTTAGATTAGCTATATGCGGCTATATTCGGCACCGGAAAAATAGCATCCTCTTTATTTAATAACGAAGGCTTATTTAGTTTATTTAGCAGTAACGAAAATAACTTCGATACGGGGGACGGTAAAACGTTTAAAAATAAGACTATCGGCGATAAGAGTTTTTATTAATATAGCGAATATTGCCCGACGCCAAATATTTGCGGTCTAAAAAACAGCGAACCAGCCGATTTTAAAAAGAAAAACGAAAAATTACTTTAATTAGCTATAAGTTTCGACATATAGGATTTACGAAGTATAACGCCGAGTCACAAAACGTTAGATATTACTGCAGCTTTAATAGCAGAAAATGCGGGCCGAGATCTAGAGGCAGCCTATTTATTTTTACGACTTATATAAAGCAAAACGCCGGTAATAGCCGAATTCCCTTTCGAGATAATAGGTGACTTATTTAATAAAAGCATATTTAACGAACTTTTTATATTGGTTATAAAACAAAGGCTGTCACATAGCGATAACAGTAACGACGACGAAAAATAAGTTTACGATAATATAGTTAAATAGATTTTGGCGTTAATTAACTAAGTATTAAATCTAGCCGTACGTTTAAAAAGCGTTAAGGCGGAAATGCTTAAATACCGCGTAAACAAATATAAAGTTTAAGCAAATTAACTTTTACTATTAGCGCGGTCTATATAAAAAGAACAAGCGGGGATATTAAAGCTTTAGAGTTTGATTTTAAACACCGTATTTGGTTTAATTCGGAAAGTATCGAATACGTTTTTAAAAGTAACAAATTTACAGCAACAAGGGTTTATTACAGCAAATTACGTTAGTTATCGTATTAATTGCGGTTTAAAAGCAAAAAACACTAAAGGGTAAAAAGCTATTTAAAAGTTTAAAGTAGCTAGGTCTTGCTTACGTTATTTTCTTTTATTTAGTATATATAATAAAATCTATTACTTCTAAAAGGCAGTTGATTTTTTATAAAACAAAAACACTAAATTATAGCTTCGTTAAAATTAAATATTATTTTTGCTGCTAAAACGATCTCGGCTTTCGCATATATGTCAAACACGTTTAATTGCGTTTTAATCGTTTAAATTTATTACGGCCTCGGTCATTTTCCGTGCTTTAAGATTTACTGCCTATTTATTTCGTTACCGCTTACTACTTTTGCTTACTGTTTTCGCAAAATACACACATAGGTAAAAACGCTTTAGTAAATATAGCTGTAAAAAAAAATCCATCTTTAATATTAAATACAAAGTTCTTAACATTTTATAGCGATCAAGAATTTAAATACGACTTTAAAGAGTTAATTAAATAACCAAATATATAGCGTATCCCCCCGTGCGCCTAAAAAGCACTATGGCGACAATATAGCCTTAAACGAAGGCATAGCCGACTAAAGCACGCGGGTATGCTATATACCTCGATAAATACCTTTAAAACACCCTTACTTATATAAAGCAAGCCTAAAATCAGTTTGTCTTTATTAATATAATTAAGTTAACGTTCTTAAAAATATTATCCCTAGTCGTTAATAATATAATAACTATAAGAAATATTAACACTATTTAATCTAATTTGTTTTTTTTAAGATATGTCTATTATATTAAAACATTGTCTTAATATAAAATACAATACTATACTAGGTCTACAGTTATTATACTTTTTATAACGGTAAATATAAAGCTTTTTAGTCTTTTATTACTGTGCCTAAGTCCCCGACCTACTATTTTACACATTTTTTATAACCGATATATATATAACCTAATAAAAGCATAAAGTCTTTTTTATTTTTTTATATCGGGCGCTATACCGATAATACGCAGTAGCTATAATAAAATAATTTTATATTTTGATTTTATTGCTATTTTAGCGCTTAAAGCTGTTTGTAAAAAGTTGTACGTTTTTATATACCTAGGCGCAGTTATATTTATATAGGTGACTTAGGCAAACAGTCAATTTATAGCGGGCGTTTTTTTTAGACTCGGCAAGAAATTGCCATATTTAATCAATTTAACTATAGTTTTATAAAGACATGCTAGTTTTATATATAGCTTTATAACAATCCGTTACTAGTATTAATAAAGCAATATCTTAATATATTAAGCTATAAAAATACGATTTTAAATAAATATTAATATACTAGTATAAACCGTTTATTAAAGCATATTATTATAGCAGCAAACGTCGTTTGCTTAGTTTTAAATCTTTTACCGTTTTTTTATTAAATTACTATAAAAATGCTTATATTAAATAAGCTATATGTATTTTTCTAAATAAAATCTAATTTTTTGTTTGTATTTCTAAGTAACCAAAAAGATTTAATAAATAAAAAAACTTATTTAAAAAAGCCGACGGTATTTTATAAATAGTTATTAAATAACGTAGACGATAATTTATTACCCGGAAAGCCGCCTAAATCTAAATATAATACAACTTTAAAAACGGGGTTTTTTTTTTTTATTTCGAAAAGATAAAAAGCGCATAAGTTAACGTAATTAGTAGCCCTAACCTAACCGGTATGTTATGTCCTAAGTATAATGTTAAATTACTATGCCTTATAAAATGATAATATTCTCCTTTTTTCAATCGTTTGGTCTAAATTTATTTATTTTATTTTATTTATATAACTTATATACTTTTTTTACTTAGCTACTACTAATATATAACCTTTAATATATAATTTTTAGCACTTTTGTATTAAGTTTAAGAATAAAGTTTTTTCGTACTGTCTTTAATTATTTTGTACTATTTCCCCAAGTACTTAAAAAATAGGATTTGGACGTCGAAACTATTTTACAAAATGTATTAAAACAGGTTATTTATGCCTGCAAGACTATTAACGCAGTTATAGATTCGCCGTAGTCCAAAGCCTTTTAATCTTTATAGGCTTTGTTTTATGCCTGTTTTTCTTTAAACTTGGGTCGTTTTAAAAAGTTAATAATATTAAAGCATTTTAATCAGTTAAACTAAATATATATGTTTATTTTATACGTAATTAAACAAAATTTTGCTTTATTTATTTAGCGTAATACTTAATTAATAAAATATATATATAAAAGATTTATAGTTATTAATAAAAATAATAACGGCTAATAATATATTTTTAAAGTATTTAAAACATTCGCTATTTTTAAGCGTGTTTTAGCTATAAATAGTGCTTTTTAATAAGACTTTTTTAGTTATTTTGTTTAAATACTCTTTGACGTATTCGCCGACGTGCCGTTTTAAAAAAGCTTCGCTACTTTTTTCGAGCAAGCTAGTATAGAATTACTCCATAGCTTCTAAACTAATGCCTAAAAAGCTAATGTTTCCGTTATCGAAATAAAAAATATTACTAATCCGGCTTTTATTATATATATGCTTATAATACTTTTCGAGGCTATCGGTAGTTACTATTAAGCCCCAGTACTCCTAAAGCGAATAAAAAATAAGGTTAATATATAAAGTAAAAACTTACCCTAATAACGATTTCTATTTTAGCTAATTTTACGCGTTGCCGCTTAATAATAACTTAGTTTCGCGTTTAGTAATAAACAAAGCCGTATCGGTTATAAGTTTTTTATATACGTTTTCCTATATTAGCTTTTTTAAAAGTCTGCCGAAAAACTTAGCTCGGAATTAGCTATAACGCTCCGCGTTAAAATTTGCCGCCGTATAACAAAGCTAAAGCTAAAAAAAGCTAAAGTAAAATCGGCTAACGTAAAAATCTCCGAATTTTTATTTATTCGAATTGGCTTTATAATTAAGGCTATCGTCGAAAAAACAACTATATAAATTAAGGCTACTTAAAGAAAATATAAGCAAAAAACAACCCGTTATATTCCGAAACTTTTTTTACGCGTACTTAACTATACGCTCTAGCTTTTTCTTTCGTATAGTAGCAAGTATTTTAACAATTTACTGTTTAGTCCTTAAATCCGACAAGCAGATTTTATATTAGTTTTTTTTTAAGCCTTTCGATAAAGCCGTTTAACAGTTTTAAAATTTTACAAATTATATTTTTCGCCTTGCGGCTATAAAACTACGTATAAATTACGACGATCACTCTAATTTAAACACTGTTTTTGCTTATAAAGCCTACTATCTACAGCTAGCTAAACAAATTAATTAAGTTTTTATTAAAGTTAATATAACGTACGATTTTAATATTAAATAATTAAACGCTATAGTATTTACGCTATTTACTTTTTAAGTCCGCTTTAATAAGTTTGTCATCGCCGCATGCCCTTTATTCGGCAATTATTAACTTGTTTTTAATCTAGCGCTTTTTAACGTTTTTTAGCTTTTTACTATGTTTATTATACGCCGTCTTTAAAACATATAAACATATTTAAATTAACGCCTATCTAAATATCGTTACGGCATTATTTTAGACAAGTTTAATAAAAACTGCTTAGCTATACGTTATGTTGCCTAATCGGCAAAGATACGATTTTTAAACATACGTATTCAAAACATATCTAACCGGGCGCGTTTTGCTAAAAAGCCAAATAAAAACAGGAATACAAAGCTTACAGCAATTATACGGTAATAATATTAAATAAAAACTGTTATTACTCTTAAAACGGCAGTTAATATAATATACGAAAATATATAAAATATTAGCATTAACGAGTTCGAAACCGTATAAAAATATAAATCCTAAAAGCTTTTTTGCTTAGCAGCAATTTCACTAAAGCTGCTATAGTTTTCAAATTCGTTATTTTTAATTACTTAATTACGTAGTAAAACGTAACCTAGTAGATTTTAAATACTTTAATATACCTAGCCCGCCCGAAAGTTATTTTTAAACTAAAGATTAAACTCAAAAACTATAGGCCGTTACGACTTTATATAAAAGCTAACTTATAAAAAATATTATTAACATTACAAATTAAGAGTTTTACGTAGACTTACTATAAGTTTAATGCCGGAAAACCTTCGCTTTTTACCGTGCTATTACTTTTTACGCCTAAGTTAAAGCTATACGACCGTATCTTTAAAATATAGGTTAAAAACCTTAGCTAGCCTTTAATACAATAGCATTTTTATAGCATTTATATTTTCCATAATCTTTAATCTATTGTTTTATAAGCATTCCGGTATCTTTTTTTAGTTATAAACGGACCGTTATTTTATAAGATCTAAGCGAACTAGAGCGAATATCCGCTTAACGTATCTGTTTACAAGTTTACGGCTTTTTAAAAATTGCTTACAAATAAACTATAACGTTGGCTTAATATTTTAATCGAAATAAAATCGTCAAATCTTAATTTTAATAGCAAAGATTTTATATGTTTATTATGCTAGCTCGTTATTTAAGCCGGCTTATAGTTATTAAATAATATATTCTAAGCTGTTTATATTATATTTAAAAATTTTGCCTTTTTTAAACGTTTAATAAAAATAATTAAAAAACGTTTACATTTTATTTTAATAAACTAGTAAAAATATAATTATATAAAGTTATTTATTACACTTAGTTATATTTATAGTTTTTATTGTTTAATATTATTAAAAGCCGTGTTGTAACTTTATTTAAATTAATACGCGGTATAATTTTAAAATAAATTACTCGTTTTCGAAAAAAAGTACAAACTACCGTTAACGTAAATATAGCTAAACGTATTATAATTTATAATCTTTATACTATTTTATTATATTAACGAACTTTTTTTATTTACGTCGAGCTTATATAAGTTATAAGCTTTAAAAGCTTTATTTTTTAAATCTAAGTATCGATAACGCTGTAAAAAAATTTATTTATTAATATTAACAAATTTCTTTAAATATTAAAAATATGTTCGTCTAAAACGTAAAAATAGTTTATTAAATTTAATTACTTTTTTAAACTGCTATTTAAGCCTACTTTTTTAGTATTAATACCGTAATCGCCTAAAGCTAGTTAAACTTTTTTAACAAAGTCTTTATACTATTTTTTGTATAAATTTTTTTATTATCGTTTAATAACCGTTAAATTATTACTACGGTATTTAAAGCCTAAAAATCGTTTAATATTAGTTAAAAAGTATATTATAATATTGTCGAAAGTTATATTTTAATAAATAATAAATTACGTAATAAATTATTTTTTAAAATCCGAAATAGTTTAGTTTTTAAAAACATATTTAATAATTAATACTTTTTAACGTATTTATTAACATTACTAAGTATAATATATCGACTAGTAAACTTTATATATAGTTAAAAAATGCATTTTAATATACGTAGTAAATAAATTATTATTTGTTTTTAAAATAAAAATGGTTTATTAGAACTTATATCGAAAAAAGCTTTTTCCGGTTTAAACGGCTTTAATTTGCCGGCAGAACTAATAAATAACTACGTTTATTAATTTAACCTTAAAACGATATGTTTAAAAGTTCGGCGAAAGCCTACAATTTAAATTAAACGACTTTATAATTAAATTATAAACATTCCGGGCCGCTAAACTATTTGCGGCGGCAAAGTTAACTTTATTAACTTTTGGTTAAATATGTTTATATAGGTTATAAGAATTTTTCGCTATTTCGTACGCTTTAAAAAACTAACCGTATTTTAACTTTAAGCGTATTAAAAAAAGCTATTAGTTAAATTACGCTATTTAAACTTATCGTTTTACGTTAATAAAACTAGTTTGCTTAAATGCCGGCAGCTTAAAGCTAAAATCGATTTTAACTAAAATATAAACATATAATATAGTTTAAATAACAAGTTTATATTACGTAACGTTATATTTAAAAAATAAAGCATTGTTATGTCTTTAAAACAATCTATATATTAGCGACGTAGTATATATATTAAGGTTTATATTAAAAACGCCGAGGACTATAATATGTATTAAATCGATAAAGTTTTAAATTAGTTTTTATATTTTTTAAAGCTACGTTTTATATATATAAAAGCTTTTTACTACGCCGTTATATCGTTTTGCTTATTCGATGGATTAATTAAACGTACGGGTATAAAAAAGGCATTTTATATTTTTCGATATAATACTGTTTAGTTATAAATTTTATTAAAAAATGTTACGCATTTAATTTTAAAAGTCTTAAAGTCGTTTTTTTTTTTATAAAAAATATTACTTTTTTAAAATAAAACGCTTTTAAAAAGTTTAATAAAACAAGCATTTAATTATTACTATTTAATATAACGGTTATAAACTTTTTGTTTAAACTATTATAAATAAGTTTAACCAATTTTAAAAGTTTGTTAATATTGCCGTAATAAATTTTAATATTAACGATCTGTCGTATTTTCGTTATTATAATAAAAAAAATCGTTTATTATATAAACGTTTAATATATTATATATTCGATTAAGCCGTAAATAACGCAGTTTATATATTTTACGACTGCAAAATTATATTTAAAGCTTTTTACGTTTATAAAGTTGCTGTTTAAATTATTTTGCAATGCTTACTATAAAATATAGTTAATACGTTATTATTAGTTTTTAAATCGTACGTTATAATCGGCAAATTTTATAATAATAATAATTTGTTACCCGATTATAACTTATTCATTAATTAAATCGAAAACTTTATTAATAAAAAGGAAAAAAAATTTATTAATATTTGTTATTATATAAATAATAAAGCTTTTTTATTATTCCGGTTTAGGTTATTTGCTTTTAAATTTAATGCTAATATAAACGCTATACGTTCGTTTATTGCGTTTGTTTTTATCGGTAAGTTTAAAAGCATATAACCGTTAAAATATAGCAGCTATGTTAATTTTGAATCGCAAAAACGGCTTAGCTTTAAATCTTTATAAAAGCTTATAGTTTTAGCTTATTTTTTTAAATACAAATATAGCTTTAAAAATAAAATATAAAACCGAAAAGTCTGCAATGCCTAAAAACATAAAAATTTGTACGAAAAGAAGGCCTATCGGCTTGTTAACATTGTTTTAAAACAATAGTTAGTTCTAGCCGCCGAGCTGTCGACGCCGAATTTTAAAACAAATATTTTTAATATTATTTTAGCACTAAATAAAATAGTGCCTAAATAAAAACAAAAACGGGCAAATAGCGACTTAAAAAGTTATATTAATTAGGTTTAAAAAGTTATAGATTTATTCGACGGCTTTTAAAAATATACCGCGTTATTAAAGTAAGAAATTAAAGCGTGAATATTTATCGGGGTAAAATATAGCTAGCGTATCGTACTTTTAATAAAAGATTTAATGTTTAAACCTTGCTGTCGCTTAAAAAATAAAACATTTGATATTTATTTTAAGATATAAAGCGTAACTGCGTACAATAGCGCTTTTAATATTGCCGAAAAACAGCTTTTAATAAAAGCTATTAAACTTAAAGGTATTTTAATAAAGTTTGCTCGCTTTTTCGATATATTACGCTAATAATATGCCGAAAACCTTTGCTAAAGTTTAGTTACGTTTAAAAAAACGGATTAAATATTATAATTTAATGCTTAAATTCTTATACTAACCGTTAATATAATTATATACGTTAAAAAGTAAATATATAATAAAATAACGTATTATTTGTAATATATTTTTATTATTTTTACTATAAACGACCTTTAATTTATATAGTTATAGCTAAACGCCGGTTAGTTTTATATTAGTTTTATTATAGTGTTTAAACTTTTTAAATCAATAAACTTTTACGATTTTAAAAGTAGAATTAAAAAAGTATTTATATCGTATAGCTTAGTAACTATTAAGCTTTAACAGCTAGGACGTATATAAAATGCGTTACTATAAAACAACAAATAAATGCTTAATAAAGAACTTTAAAATAAAGGTTATTAAACTTAGTTATTATTAAATTTATCGGATTAGTTTTTAATAAAAATTAATAATAATATGTTTATTCGGGTTAAATAAGCAGCCGTAGCGTAAGCAATTATTGCATTATTATCGGGTAAAAATAGCTTATTATAAATAGCTATAAATAAAAATAAGTATATTTTATACGATTAATACGGCTTTAATACTATTGTTTTAGCTAATATTATCGTAAGCAAAACTTTATAAATTGTACCTATAATTATTACGGTTTTAGCCAATAAAAAAAAGCTTTCGCGTTTATTAATGCTTAAAGCTTTATTTATGCAAACAGCCTAAATAATATAGTTACGATTAAAAGGTTTTATAGGTTATAAGATTTGCTATGTGCTGTTTTTGCAAAAGATATAGGCAATACCAAAAATTTTAAAACTTTACGAAAATCTTTACCAGAATATACGTAATTTAAATGGCCTCGTTTTAACTAGCTAAAAAAATGTTTTTTCGTATAAGCTTAATAAGTAGTAGCATTTTATTAATAATAAATTTAAAATAGCGAAAAAAATAATTAAGTTTTAAAATTAGTTAAAAAATAATTGTTAAAATGTTTTTAACGAATATAATATTATATTATTAGTAAAAACGTAGCTAAATTATTTTAACGGATCTAAAATAGCTATTAATAAATACTCGTTTTAATAATAAGTTATTAAAAAGTTATTCGGCTTAATATACGATTACGTTTTTATATTGTAAAACAAATTTTCCGATAGTATCGATATAGTAAAACGGCTTAAATCGTTTCCTATATTGTATTTAAAAAACGATGTAAAAAATGCTTTTTACGACCGTATACTTAATAATATTAACGCTAAACGGATAGTATTTTTCCGTTTTTTAGATTTAAGCTTTTCGCTAAACCGTTAACGTATATTTCGAAAAGTTTTTTTTTAATAACGGTTTAACGGTAACGTATTTATATAAATAGTTAATATGTTCGAAGACCCGTAAACGGCATTTAACATATTACTAAGTATTTATAGTATTTTAATAAATAAATTGCTTATTATTTGTTTTAATAAAAAATAAAACGTATAATATAGGCTATACCTAACCTGTAATTTTATAGCAATGTTTTTTAAAGCGAAAAAAATGCTTTTAAAACAATCGGAATTTGGCTACCCGAACGTGTCTATTTTTTTTATATATCTAATATTTTATTATATTAATATAAGTTTTTATTAATTCCGATAAAACTTATAACATATATTATAATTAAAAGATTTTATTATAAAATACGACTAACAAACGTTTAGTTATAATAGTTTACCCGAAACGTTGTATTATTAAAATATAATTAATGTTAATAACGTTAAATAAGTAAAAAAACTATAGTAATATTTACGCTAAAACCGTATTATCGTTAATTATTATATAAACTATTTTATATTTTTAGCGTATATTAAGCAGTTCGATATTAAATTATAAACGTTTATATGCAATTTGCCGCTAAGTTTTAAAAAGTATTGCGGTATAAAAACGACAAAATTTAACGGAATTAATAATAACTATATTATATTATTTTTAACTATTTGGCAAAACGATTTGCTTAATTTATAACAAATTAATATTAAAATATTTATATATTTGTTATAATTACGTAACCGTAAATATTAAACTATAACGAATAAAAAAAGCAAACGGTTAACCGAAAAAGATTTTTTTTATTAAATATACGTTAAAAATATTTAAATATTTATTAATGCTAAGGCCTATATTTTTAAAATAAATAACAAAACTTTAGTTAAAACGTAAATAGCTATTAATTATAAAATTAAAGCTGCCGTTTATTTTAATAACGATAATCGGGCGTAAATATATATTTAAAACGATATAAAAAACGATATTTTATTGTTAACAACGTTTTTTATAAACAACTTCGGCGAGTGTTCTGTTTATTTTAACGAAATACATATTTATAATATAAACTTAAAACTGCCGGCGTTAGTTTATAGTGCGTTAACATTTGCGTTAAAACAAATAAAAAACTATATAATATAAAATAAATAATATATTAATTTTAACTTTTTTTTTGTTTTAAAATATTATTTGGCTAAAAAAAATATTTTTAACTATAAGTTTTTTTTTGCTAATTATTTTTATAGTAATAATACGTTTTTGTTAATACAAGCACGATTTAGTTTATTATTTTTTTTATGCCGTTAAACGTCGATTAAAATATCAAAAACCTCTGTTATTTTATTATTAATATAAAATTTAACTTTTTATATATTATATATTAGCTTTTTAAATAGATTTATCGTATTAATAAAGATTTATAGCTTTTATACGTTGCGTAAAGTTTTGACTTTTGCTGGCATACCGATATAGCGTTACGTCATTGCAATTTTTTAGCCGATATAAAACAATATAAAAAGTTGCTTTAAGTTTTATAGCAAATAAAGCGCTAGATTTTAAAGCAAATATACGATAAAGCGTTAAAAAGTTTTTTACCGGTTGCTATAAAGCATATAGCTATTTCGTAGCTATAAAAATTTATAGCCTAATTTTGTTAAATATGTAGTAAAAATAATGCCGTTTAAACAAAAGCTTTAAAAAAAATAGAATAAAAGTATAAAATTTAGGTTTAAATAAAACAAAAGCAATAGGTTTAAAAGCCGCCGTTATACGAAGTTTTAACGTTTTTTAAGCTATATTTTACTATAATACATTTTGCTTGCATTAAAATGTTAAAAACTAAGTCGTTAGTTTATAAAAATTACGAAATCGAGCAAGTATTTGTTTATATAATAAGATTAAACGTTAGAAAACGGTATAGTGTACGTAAAACGGGTTTAAGGCTGTTTATTTTAAAAAAGTTCGGAAAAATAGCTGTTTTTAGAAAAAAAAAAACGTCGCTAATTATTTTTCAATAAATCGGGTTTTTATTTATTATTAATCGTATATAGCGCTATGTTTTAAAACTTATATTTTATAACGTTTTATAAAATAAATTTTATAAAGTTTGTTTATTTAAACCGTAGTAGTTATTATTTTTAAAAAAATTAAATTTTTAATTTTTAAACTACGTTTTAGCGCTAATAAACCGAATGTATATTTAGTTGCTTACGTTACGCCGGTTATTAAAGCTATAACTTGTTTTAATTTATTATATCATTATAGTTTGTTTTAATTACCGAATAAATATATTTTTCTTAAATAGTTTCGGATTAAAATTGGCATTTTAGCCGGCTGGCTATATATTAACTTAATAAAATAAAATCCGGTAACTCGTTATTTACAATTATTTTATAAAATCAAAAATAATCACGTAAAATACGACGTAAAGCCGTAACTAATAAATATAATAAGCTCCGTTTTTCTTTTAGATATTAACGTTTTATTTTTTTTAAAATAGCTAACGTTTTGTTATAAAACGTATAATATACTATATACGTCGGTTAAATATATATATATTAATTAGGTATTAAAAAATAAGCATTTATTATAGCAATATTTGCTATAATACTTTTTTTCGCTTTTATATTATTAGTTTAAAATATAATATACGAAATTATAGTATAAAAAGCTTTAAAAAGTTAATAAATTCGTATTTTAACTATTTAACAAACTTAATTAAAACCTGTTTATTAATTTTACTTTTTTATATTATATAAAAAGCTTAATATAAGCTACTGTTTTTATTAAAATTATAACTAGTATTTAATAAAATTATTTATTGTTTATCGAGTTTGATAATTTTGAAAAACTAAAATTAAAAAAAAAATTGCTAAAAACGCGTTATCGTTTTTTAATTTTTTCGTAACTTTATAACTATTAAAGGAAAAAGCTATTTAATAGTTTTTAATTTAAATAGCTACGGGAAAATAATATTTATATTTAAGTATATTCGAAAATATACGCTAAAAAGCTACCGCTTAATATATAGTTTCGATTTATCGCTATTTTTTTACTATCGTATATTTCGGTATTCGATTTAGAATAAAACATAATAGTTTATGCCTGTTTTATTTTTTGTTTTTTTTTCAAAAAAATATAAAAATAAAGTTAGCCGGTTATTATACCCGTTTTAAATTATAAAAACTATTATATAAATTTAACGTATTTCTAATATTTTTATAATTTTATATAAATATAGCTATATACGCAGTTATTAATTAAAATCTGTAAAAACTTACTAGTTTTAACGTTTTTTTATTATTAATAACTTAAACTATTTTTATAGCTATTAAATATAAAAACTTTTATAGCATAATATTTTTAAACCTGTTTTAAGTAATATTATTAAAACTATAATTTATATATGTTTTAATATCGTCGGCGAAATCGGAATATAATATCGATTTTAACGCTTTTATAAATTAAGCCAAACGGCTTTATTAATACGGTATTAATAAACGGCTATAGTTTTTTTTACGTAATATTATTTTAAAAAACGTAACCGTTTTAATCTTTACGTTAAGTTTTTATATTTAACTTATTGTTAAAACATTTTAAAGTTCGAGGCATACGTTGCTAAACCGATAACTTTTTTTGAAAATTAGATTAAACTTTGATTTAAGCACGTTAAAGTTTTAAAAAAAACGTGCTTTAAAATATTTAAAAACAGTTATTTTTGCTATTTAATATTTAACGATATATTCTAAGCTATTATTAAAAACTTTATTATTTAGTAAAAAAGTAATAAATATATATAAACTTAAATTATATTTTTTTAAGCTTAGAAATTTAGGCGGATTAAGTACGTATAATAGTTAGCAATAATAAATAAGCGGTCCAAAGCTTTTTTAAAAAAAAATTTTATTATATCCTTAATAATTTGTAAGGTTATAAAATGCGTATTTTTTAGGAGCATCTTATAGGACGCCGCCGCTGTAAGGACATTATTTATTGCCGGCATGCTGCTGTAGGGCTGGAGAGCTTGGCAGAGCTTAGTGGCTCGGCGAAGGAAATCGTCGAATTTGATACAAAGTTCACCCGTAATATCCCCGAAAACTTCGGAAACTCGTTTTTTAGTCTTTAAATCCGGCGTATATCGTATAAGCAAATTAGGTTTTCGTCTTGTTAAATAAGCTTTTTAAAAAATCTACGTTTTTTTTTACCATTTGTTATTTATAATAATAACAGAAAGCTTTAATGCTTTCTGCGCTTTTTATAGGCTTTTTGCGTTTAAAAACCGGAGTTTTTGGTTTTTTTCGTGGTAAACGGTAAGTTATTTTTTTATAATCGTTTTTAAAACGTTTAAGTCTTTTATTAAACAGATAAACATTTTAAATAAGCCGACAAAATAGTGACTTAATATATATATAATATTTATTATATGTAGCGCTGTTTTTTTTTGTTTATATTTTTTATAAGTATATAGCTTTTTATATTTTTGCTATTAAATGCTTTGCCGATCGATTTAGAAAAGCTTTATACGGCGATTATATATATATTTAAAAACGCAATTTTAGATACAATTTTAAACGGTTAATAAATAAAAAATCCGGCTATTTTTATTTTTAACTTTATAGCTTTTTTTATAGTTTTTTTTTTCCTCGGTCGGATTTGACGTATAAAAAACTATTACGAGCTTTTTATTTTTAAAAACATTAATCCGGCGACGGAAAATAAGGTTTCGTTGCTTATGTTTTTTAAGCCGTAGTTTATTCGGGTTTTTTAATAAACGTTATAAAAAACTTAACCAAAAGCATTTAAAGTGCTTAATAAAATTAAAAAACTTTTATTACGGCTTTTAAAGTTTTTAAATATTAAAAAAGAAATTAATAATTAGCTTTTTATATAGCTTAATAATTTTGCCTAAAAATATATTATAATTATCGTTTTAAGTTTTAGTGTTATTTATGCTTTCGGTAGTTAGCTAAATAAAAAATATAAACCAAATACGCTAAAAAAATTGCTTTAAAAATATAATATTCTTGATTTTCTATTAATAATTAACACTAAAAAAAATAAAAAGCTAAATTAATAGCGACTGCTGCTTTAATGCTTAAACTTTTTAACTGTCGCCCGTTTTTTTATTAGTTATTGTGGCTATGTTTTATAGAAAAACCGTAATTTGTTACTTTTAATATATTAGTAAGCATACTGTGTTTTATGTTACTTTTTTTTTACGTTATGCTGTTAACGAGGCGACGGCGCGGGCCGCTTAGGCTTTAAACATTGCAAGCTTGGCTTTATTAATTTAATTCCGTTTTTTATTATTTACTAGTTTATTTACTCTATATAGGCTATTTTTTTTAAGGCCTTAACTAGTTACCGAAAATCGAATAGCGGATAGCTTTATAGTATAAGTATACAAATTTGTGATTTACTTTTAATGTCCAGGTTATAGGTTTCGTCCTATATCAAGTTCTAGGTTAGTTATAAAAACAAGAGAAATAGTTCCCCGAAAACAGTAAACTATTAAAGGCTAAAAAGTGAGTTAATGCATATTAGTCAAAGTAAAAAGCTATTGAAAGCTAGTGTAAAAAACGTAAAGCATTAACGAAACTTTTACTATAGCGCATTAAAATTAGGTAATAGGCCTAAAAAAGTTTTTAAACAGTTAAGATTTTATAAAAAATAGCTAAAAATAACGTAATAGCTAGTGCGGAGATATAGCGTTTAATACGGATTATATGTTGCAAAACCGGGCTGTAACCGTTAGTAAGTATAGATAAATATATTAAGTAGGGGCATTAAAAGCTAAGCACAAGTTAACGTCGTTACTTATGTGACTTTTCGGGTTTAACGCCTTTATAACGCGCTTTCTCGCCTTTTTCCGGATTTTCGGCTTTCGAGTAATTGCTTTGTTGTCATCGTATTTTTTACATCGCTGTCGCGTAGTTTGTTACTTGGTTTTAATAAAGTACTATTCCCTATATATGCTAAAATTTGTTTTACTAAGTACTAGTTTAAAATCGCATTTTGCTATACGTTTAAGACCTAACGATAAAAATAAAAAATATAGTAACTAAAATGTTTTATTTTCCGTTTTAATGCCTATTTAACGTAAATTAGCTGCAAACTACCTGCTTATAAAGTAATTACTGCCTTATTTTACCTAGTTAGCTTGGGGTTTTTTTTTAAACTTTTATACGTTTATCGATTATTATAGTTTATTAATTAATGCTATTATTACGTTTATACTATATTATTTTAAAATTATTATAATAACCGCCGTTATAACTATTAAAACTACGATTTTTATCGTTTTATACTTTAAAAGACGTGTTAACTATATTACGTAATTTGTTTTTTACTATATATTTTTGACTACGCTTTAAAACTATTATCGTTACAATTAATATAAAACATTTAAAACATTTTTTTTTTTTTGCTTAATGTTTATAACTATACGATATCGATCTAATACCCTTTTATTATCCGCGATATTTTCTAGTACTAATAGTTATAAATTTAATCCTATTTCTAATTTATTATATTTATCGAAAGTTTTATACTATTTTAAGTCGAAAAAAAAGCGTTTTTATTTTTTTTAAACGTAAATTAGCCGTAATTAACTACGCTATATTTAAAATGCCGTTTTTATAACCGGCTACTATTTACGTAAACATTATAACAAAATGCACTATATATAATTAAAAACACATTTTATATATCGATAAAAAAACGCAGGTTTAAGTTTTATATTCGGATATTAAAAAACTATAAAAAAATATTTTAATAAAAGCTACATAGTATGTTTGCCGCTTTTCCAACTTTAATCCTTTTTCGCCAGTATTGCTTACTGACGGCGTTATATCTATAAAGTTTAAAACCAACAGTTCTAAACTGTTTTCTGAACTAATAGCTACTTGCCGCTTTTTTACGTTATTATAGCTTTTAATGCTTTTAATTTTTTTTTCCCGAAGCCGTCCGATATCAAATACTAAATAGCTAAAAGTAATAATATCGATACGTATAAATCGTTATTTAAACTAGGCCATTTCGCAAATAATTTTATTAAATATGCAAATTTTGCTAGTTTTACTTATATTTTCGTTATTACCGAGCGTTAGTAAATAGTTTTTAATTCGGTCTAGCTTTACGTCGTCGATTAAGATATTAAAAACTAAGTCTATAAACTGCCGACTAATAATAGTGCCTAATATCGACGATATTAGTAAATCAGAACGTTTAACGAAAACTATATTAACGGCGATACGTATTTAGAAGCCGCCTAAAAAAATAAAGTCAAAAATATCCTCCTGCTTTTTATATTAAATTAACGCGTATTTAACTAAGCATATACTAAAAATAACATGCTATACCGATATTGCAGTAATATTTAAAATATAGAACGCAATTTTTTGTTTTATTAATCGATATAACGTTTTAGATTTTATTAACTAACCGAAATCGCTAACAAAAAATACTTAAATAGTAATAAAATATAGTCCGTAATAAACTTGGCTTAATTCTAGCTTAACTTTTTATGTTTTATAAGTTCGTAGTAATATATAAACAAAGTTTATTAGCTTTTAAGATCTTTATGCTATTAGTATTCACAGAGTAGTTAATAACTACGTAACGGTTTTTATTTAAATATTGTTTTTAACGTCTTTGTTTTTTTAAAGCCCGTAATTAAATAATGCGAGGTTTGATGCGACTATATAAAATGGTTAAAAGCCGGGTTCGCAATCGTAAATACGTATAGAGCAGGCGATTTTTTTAAAGAATTTAAAGCCGAAAAAGCCGAAAAAAACAGATTCGGGTATAAGTCGATTATTAAAACAACTTTTTTATTAAACAAAATGCTATATGTAAAAGTTATAAATAACTTTAGCTTCGTATATCAAAATTATTCGATATTAATTTAATGTTTATATCATAAATAACGGGTGCTTTTATATTTTTTTATTAGCGACTGATCGATGTTTTAACCAGCTGTTTAAAAAAATTAAACCCTTATTTGTTATTTTTGGCAATCTTGTTATAATGCTTAAGCTTGGTCTATAAACAGTGAATAATAGCCTTTTTACTATCTGTCTTGCTTTCGCATATTTTATAAAGTCTTTAAAAAATGTCTTTTCGAGTTTCTGCTTTTATTTAAACGTTTTACAGGAATAAACCGGGCTGCGTAAAAAAACAAACAAATAGATTAGACGGTGCTATATGCCTGTATAGTCGCCGTTATATTTACAAATATGGTGATGCGTTCTTCGCCTTTTTATTAAGCGGGCTGAGCAGTTTGTATTTGTACTGAAGTAAGGATTATAAAGGCTTTAGTTTTATTAAAGCGCTTATTTAAAACAGGTACATTTACTAGGTTCATCGATTTAAATCTGAATTTTTTTACGATGAACTTATTTTGTTCTATATTTATTGCCTGTTTTAATAAGTTTTTATATTTTTCTATACGATACTATTACTTATTTAGTCGAAAAAAACAGTTTTTTTAGTAAAAGCTTGATTTTAGATTATATTAGTTTTATTAAGCGTAGTATAAAAGTTTAAGCTTTTATTTTATATTATTCCAGGAATATTTAAGCTTGTTAGCATTAAACGAGTTTTTAT
This sequence comes from Xylariaceae sp. FL1272, assembly GCA_022432385.1. Taxonomy (NCBI): domain Eukaryota; kingdom Fungi; phylum Ascomycota; class Sordariomycetes; order Xylariales; family Xylariaceae; species Xylariaceae sp. FL1272. The sequence continues at coordinate 153,534 of JAJJXC010000060.1, forward strand.
CGTTAGGCTAAAACAATTGTCCATTTTTGTTATTGCTTACAAAGCTAATAACTATTTTTTTAATACGGTTATAATATTTTTAGGACTTTTAATTATAAAGATTAATAGCGTGTAAGCTATTTTTTATAACGAACTTTCTTCTAGAAATACGTATAATATTAATAAAATCCTAGTATTGACGCAAAGTCAGATCGCCGTAACGCAACTTATTACGAAATTAGTAAACTGTTAGCAAATATACGGTATATAGTTAACTAAACATCGTAAGTATAAAAGTAAGCGTAATATAAAATTAAAAATTAAATAAACGTTAGAGTAAAAGGATATTATAAAGTAAAATCGGGATAGCTATTTATTATTGCAGAGATTATATTTAGCATAGGCAAAAGTTTGCTTTACACCTATACAAAAAAGCAAAAGCCTTTTCAAAATTATGTTAGCTTTTTTCCTCAAAGCTTAACGCGTTTTAAAGGGCATATATTTATAGGCATTTATAGCATTATAAAGTTGTTTTCAAAACGTTTGCTCTTTTTTAATAATCGATAACCTTGCGTTAAAGACTATTTAGCTACGATTATAGTACGAATAATATTCGTATATTTCCTCTTTCGTTATTAAAATAGTACTGCGTTTTACCGGCTTTTTAGCCTTTTAAAGTACTAAATCTAGGCTGCTTCGTTTTTCTCCCCAAATTATTTAGTTTTAACGTGCGTATATAACCAAATTAACGAATTAATTTATTAAAACGCTATTTGCAGTTAATATAAACTAAAGCTAGCTAAATAAGCGGTTATAATAAAGCAGTGTTATATTATATAAACTAAGCCGATAAATCGATAAAAAGTAGTAGGTTAAACGTTATTAATAATATATATCTATTTGCGTTTTCGGGTTTATGTATTAAAAAGAACCGTTTATTAAACGCTTTATAGTTTAGAAAGTATATTTTTTATTTTTGGTTGTTTACCCGGGAATTAAATTCCTTTTTTTAAAGTTAAAGTTTAAATATATAGTTATAAAGCAGATTTTTATGTTTTATGTTTTAGATCTAAAGTCGGAAATCTTTACAAAAGCTCAAGTCGTTTTAAATTAGTATTAACTAGTTAATTTAAACGGTCGCGGCGTAAACTTAGCACCGTTAAATTTTAATAATAATATAAAACGGTCTTTATTTTTATTAGGCCGTAATAATAACCGTTAAGCTAGCTGCTTTTTAAAGCTTTTTATTATATCGAAACTGTTTAACTATAAACCTATAGAAAAAACAAGTAATAAACTATATTTTAATTTTAATCCCGCCGAAAAGGATTTAGGCCTGCTTATAATTTAAATGCCACGTTTATTTAATGAGTATAAAAAAGCTTTTTTATAATTTTTTATTGTTTTTATGCTTTTTTATATTATTTAATAAACAATTTTACAAGTTTATCGAATCGGAAGTTTAGATTTCCGGAAACTAAGAATATTTATCGTAAAGCTTAGTCACAATCGATAAGCATTTTTTTTAATTCGAAAACTTCGCTCGATATAGTCTTGTTTAAACAACTAGTTGCTGTTAGAAAAATAACAAAAAGCTTAACCAAATTTAAATCGTTTTTTTTTTACGATGTCGCCTCTTTAATATTTTAATATCGTAGCCGTAAACGGACCGTATTTAATTATGACCTTTACTTTTTTTTAAAGACCTTCTGCCTTATTTATTTCTTTTTATTTATTTCCTATAAAATAGTATATTTTTTGGTCGGCTAGGAATTATGTCTGCGAAAACGATAAAAATTCGTTTTAAGGTTTTACTAAATAGCATCCCGATTTTTACGTCTTCGCAATAAATTTATTAACCGGCTAAAATCTAATAAAAGATATAAAAAGACCGCGTATATCGTAATTGCTTAATGTATTATACGAAATCGGCCAGTTTAAATCCGTCGGCTATATTAAAATCCCTATATCTTAAACGCTAAATCGACAGAACTCGCTTACATCGTTTATACGATTTATTAGGACAAAAGGTTAATAAAACAGTTATTTTTAGCGTTTAGCGGTATTTTAAGTACTATATAGAACAGTTGCAAACTAGCTTGTATATTATTTCCAAGTTTGCCGTCGTGTACATTTTTAAACTATAAAGATGCTTTTACTCTTTAAATCGTATATATTAAAACTTAAAGCTAGCTAGTACGTTAAATCTATTATAACGAGGAGTAAATGCATAAAGTCGCTATATTTACCGTATTATAATAGGTAAAGTTATTTATTTAATAATTAATCGTGTGTTAAAATAATCTATAATTTAAATATACGCTATTTCCGCTTTAAATATTTTATATTTTAATCTTAAAAACAACAATATATATAATCGAAAACTAAATCGATATAGGTATATAATAATAAAGAACTTTATTAAGTCGTATAAATAGTAAATCGGAAAAATAGTATATAAACCGTAATCTAAATAATATAATAACGGTAATAAAACTGGTTATTAATATATTATTATTTATTATAATGATTTCCCGAGAATTCTTAAGGTTAAAGGCTATATTTTTATTACTATAATATAAAAATAAAGGCAACTTAAAATTTGCTTGCTTATTAAAAAATAATTAACGAAAACGGTTTTTAAATAAGCTTAAAGGTTAATAAGTTTTCCGCCTTTTCGTACTTTTTTTAGCTATCGAGGACAAAGGCAAAATTGTTTATATTAATAAACGTAGCCGGATGTTTTCGGCCTAACACCTCCTTTATTAGCTCTAATATTTGCCGATATATCGTTTCCGCCTTTTCGTACTTTCCCTAGCTGTCGAAAACGAAAGCGAAGTTATTTATGCTATTGAGCGTAGCCGGATGCTTTCGGCTTAGCACCTTTTCTTTTAGCTCTAGTGTTTGCCGATATATCGTTTTTGCTTTTTCGTACTTTTTTTGCCTATCGAAGACGAAAGCAATGTTGTTTATGCTGCCGAGCGTGTTTAAATGCTTTTAGCTTAGTACTTTTTCTTTTAGCCCCAGTGTCTATCGGTATAACAACTTTATTTTGTTATAATTTTTAAACATCGAACAGTTTTCGGCAATATTAAAATATAAACCAGTATTATTCGCAAAGATCGTACTATTAGCGTTTAATACTATTTATCCATAAAATAAATATTAAATCTAAGTTTGTTTGTTTTTATATTTAAAAAACAAATATATTGCTATAAATCGCTTAATTATTTTCATATACTATTGCTTTTATTTTTTTGTTTTTTATAACTAATTCCGTATAATAAATCGGATAAGCCGGTATATATTAAACGTTTTTAGCGTAGAACGTTTTATAATAAACGCATAAGCTTTAAGCGTATTAATCGCTTCTTTTATTTTAACTTTTGAAATAACGGAAAAAAAAGATAGTAAAATATTTTTTTTGGCTAAAAACGATATAAATTTAAAATAATCCGCCGTTTAAAGGTCGTACTAAAAGATGTTTTTAAATAAAATCAGTTAAGTCGTAGCTACTAAATTTTGGTTTTTTGCGTGACTACTATATCGGTACCGGTGTTCGAAATCTTTACTTAATATTTCGATAAAATCGATATCGTTCGATTAATAATATTCTAAATATTTCGATATAATGATATTTATATTTAAAGCTATAAATGCCGAGGCCTATTTAATAATTAAAAAAAAATTAGGTAAAAAGCTAAACAGCTGTAATATGCTTTTTCTATTATTTATTTGCTTTTTTCGTAAGTTTTTTTATAACAGTTAAGTAGCTTTTTTATTATTTATTCTAAAGATAGCAAATATATTGCCTATTAAAATATCGAGCGCTATTATCGTTTTATAGTCTTACGTCGTAAAAAAAATTGATCTTTTTTAGCTATATAGAAAATAGTCGGCTAAAATTGCGCTAAAAAGCTTTACGTCGTCGATATTATCGACGATTAAGAGCTAGCTACCGGTACTCCTCTGCTTTTTATCATCGTTAATACCGGGTAATCGAAGCAGCTACCCGATCTTACGATACGTATTCTCAAAGTTAGTCAAATCGACAGCTAGGACCTAAAAGATAGAACAGTCCGAATATCTGTTACGGACTTAATAGGCGGCCTCGAAAGCGATCTAGGTTTTGCCGATGCCGCCGAAGCCCTCGAAAACAATGCGTTAGCAGTTATTTTTATTCGCATTTAATAAAATCTTGTCCAAAAGCCACTTTAGTATAACGTTTCGGCCGACAAAATTTTCGTTACGCCTAAAAAAGATTATAAAATAAGGTTATTAAATGCTTAAAATAATAAATTAAAGGCTAGTTAAATGTAAAGTTTGCTATATTTACGTAAAAAGCCCTAACGCCGGTCTATCTTTATATAAAGTCGATCTATCGCTTTCTCTTTTCTTTCGCCGTAAAAAACAGGCATAAAAACGTTAAAAATGGTTAGTAGCAAGTATGCCTTGTTTTTTTTACGTTTTATATCCTTACTTCGGGCCTAAAACAAGCGTTTATTACGGCTAAATTCGGATAATGGCTTTTTTTAAAAGGTATCGATAGCGATTCCGGCTATTTCTTACAGAAGTTGGTCTAATTCCGGCCTATTGCTTAATTTTTGGCCGTCCTTAAAAAAGAACTCTACATATCGCAAGGCGAGAAGCTCCATCCCTTAGTAAACTATCTGCTTTTACAAAAAGCAAATTCCCAGGTTGGTCGTAATAAAGGTCTCGGCAGTTGTTCATTATCGCGTAGCATATCCGACAAATATACGTAGCATTTCGCTGCATTTTGGTACTATCGGAATATTAAAATAATAGCTTTTTAAAGCTCGGCACTGCTCGACTTATCGATATAGTAAAAATCGACCCAAAAATATTATAAGTTATTATTGGCCGCCGCGTTCGCGTAGAAGTCGATTTTTTATAGCTATTTTTTTGTTTATAGTTATACTTTTAAAAGGCGACGCCTTTCATAATATCTCGAAAAATAACCTCGTCGTGTTCGTTTCCCTATATATGCGAAAAGATAGCGTAAGGCGGGATATTGTCGTCGGAATAATAAGTCAGCGTTAAGCTTCCGTTATTTTGCCCCTGGAGGAGGCGCATAGTAGCTGGTTTGCTTAGAAAGCTAAGGCAGGATTTTGGCAAAATAAAAGATCGCCATCGTAAAAAGGGATAAAGCTGCGTAAAATAAAGGGTTAGGCATGTCGTTTAAGGGCTAAAGGTACATAACTACGTAACTAACCGTACTTAGCCTACTTCTAAATACAAATGTATACTATTTTAAACCAGCCGGCCGTTTCTTTTACTGTTTTGACAGCACGACATCTTTTTAGGTGTATTAAGCTAGTTCGCAGATTCGTAGGGTTGTCCGCCTGTTAAACACAAAGTAGCTAATTTAATAATCCCTACTTTTTTATTTCTATATATGGACTTAAACGCGTATACTATAGGCGATAAGCAGACGCGGCTTAACGTACCGTATTCGCGTTTTACGCCTAAAGCAAAACATGCAAAAGTTTATTAATATAGCTAAATAAAGCGTGGAAAAACACGAGTACTTATTTACCGTCTTTCTATATAGTATACACTTTATAAGAACAAGCGCCGGAATTAAGGTTTAATTGATTTATATATTTACAGAGTTAGCTCGTAAACGTATTAATAGCGCCCGAAAATAAGTACACAAATTAATACCTTCTTTGAACGGACTCCGCTAGCGGTACGCCGGTCTGAACGACACGCCTTAATCCGACGCTTATAGCTCTTGCATCTAAAGACAAAACACGTCTTTTTTATCGTCTGCCCTTACCAACTATCGATCTATAGCTTAGTTTATCGAACGCTTACTACCTATTACACTGTTTTTAATTGCCGTGAGCTAATTAAGCTAGTAGCATTTTATTAAAATAGACTAGTTACTATTAACTAATAATAATATCGTTTTAAGCGCTCCGTTATTAACACCGCTTTATAAGCGCTGTCCAGTCTGCTAATACGAATAACCAACGACCTATAAAAAAACTTAAATCTCGAACCGACGTAAATATAAACACAATATAAATAACATTTAGAGCTAAGTTCTAATTTAAACATATATCGAATAAAAAATAATTAATTTTCGTTTGTTTAATATTGTATATATTTAAGCATAGGCATTTTAGTTAAGCCGAGCCCTTTAAATAAAACGAACTGCTTATAAGCCGGCAAAAAAATGAGCACATCGCAAATCTAAATATATTTATAAAAGGCATAACGACTTAATATTTTTATAACGTTATTGGCCAAGTCCTAAAACGCCGAGGCAAAAGCACATTTACCGCTCTATTATTAAGGTGCCGCTTGGTAACATTTTTGAGCAGCTTAGCCTTCGAACAGCCCCCGCCGCAATTTTTCGCATGTCTATCCTTTGCCTTGTTTTAAACAACGTTTAAACTGCTGAGCTAGTTAAAGCAGTGCCTAAAAAAGTCTGCCTACTAAATCTACAGCGAAGTCACCCCTATTATAAACGAAGTCCCGAAATGCCTTCCTTTTTTAAAGTTTTATTTAGTAAATAACTCTAATTTCGATAACGGTATTTTTTAGCTTTTTATCAAACTTTGTTATAAACGCGTAAATTTTTCGGATACAGTTAACAAACAGCTTACTGACCTAAAAATCTTGCAATCTAAATTTAAACCATTTAAAAACAAACTGTTTCAAATTTTCCATTCTAAAAAAGTCTGCCGTTATATATACACAAACATTTTTTACCAGTTTATTATTATTTATACAAATTTTAGCTCAAACTACGTTATAAAAAGCATCAAAATTAACCTTAAATATTAAAGATTTTTACAGGCTTTTCTATATAGTTACCGCTGTATATATACTTAAACTCTTTTTAATAAGTATATAAGCTGCTTTTTTTTAAACAAAAATTGCTTAGTTTTTCCTTCCAAAAAGTTTTCGCTTAACGCTTTCTTAAAAAACAAACTATAACTCGCAAAAACTACAATATAGGCAAAAAACTCAAAATCGCTAATATAAATCTTAACGTTTACGTATTTGTAATTATTAAACAGTTTAGTTAAATATTAAGTCAGTTTCGCAAATCGAGGGTCAATATTTAAATAGCGACTTATATGGCGATCCCTCCAACAAAGAAATTCTTTAAGGCGGCTATTTCTATACAGCTGCTCGTTAAAAACTTAATAAGTAAATCCTCTTCACTTTAAAGACTAGTGCCGTCTACTACAGTTTATCGTCGTGCCAAAATCTGTTTTATTCTTAAAATTATGTTTTCAATCTACTAGTCGATAACGGTAGCGAGGCCATTTATATTCCTGTTTTTCTTTTTTTTACGTACCATAGCATTAGCGGTTACAAATAGTTTTAAAAAAGCAAACTAATAAAAAGGGTTTAAAATAAAACCAAATAGTCGGTACTTATAATACCTAGCGCGTTCTCGGTTACGCCATAATTTTAACCTAAATAGCCTAAAATCATTAATACAAAAGCTTGATTACCCAACTTTTATATCAGATTTAGGTTAATTAAACTTATCGATATTTATTCTTAATTTAGTATAATAAAACGAAAGCCTATCCCCGAATAATAAACGGTTCAGAAATGTAAGCCACTGTTAGCAAAAACCGATCCGCGGCCAGAATTATCGTAAAAGCGCCCTATGTTTAATCCACTATAATGCTTTAAACTAATGTCGTCAAGCTTATATACTAGCCCAGTTATTACTATTAATTTTTAAAATAAGCCATTGCTTACCGTCCTTGCTCGGCTTATTAATAAATGTCCTAAGCTATTTTCTGGTTGCAAATATAATATAACCCTATACTTACCCTATATTTTTGGCAATACGGGCTATATCCTTATTTATTACCTCTTTACCGGAAATTACGAATACTTTAAGCTTAAAAAAACAAACTACTATAAAAAAGGCATTGCCGAATTTACAACTAGCGCTTAAATATATACGGTCGCAAAAAATTATAAGCTACCGGATCTTTAAAGCTTAGCCGGGAACGAAATAAAAAGACTCGGTAATCGTATATAAATAACTCAGATCTTTAACGTACTAAACGATATATATCCAAATATTAATAACAACGATATATAGCTTCAAACCTATTTCAAATCTCTGATTTAACTACTAATTAATACTCTTAACGTATCTTTAAACACTTTACTGCATTACCCAAGTTCGACCTTATTAATAGCTTGCGCCTTTTTTAAAGTTATAGTCGAGCTTTAACATAAAAAGACGTATTTATTAACGTCGAATTATAGCGGCCTCGATACTGACCAAAACTACGAAAAATTTACTAAAGCCTTTACTACAACAAGATTTGCGATCGATATCGAGGACAACTCGGCAAACGCGCTAAGATCATTATTTAAATATAAGGTTTTCGACGCGAAGTCCAAAAAGGCAAAAAACAAAAAAGCGAAAAAAAAGAAAAAGAAAAACAAGGCGAGCAATCGGGATAAAAATAGCAAAAAGTAAAAATCCGGAATAGAAAGCGATATCCGGTAAGCAGAGCTTTAAACCGAAAATTACGGTTTAACTTTTGCTATAGCCATTATTGCGGGCACGACATTTGCCTCCGATAAAGTCGCTATATTAAACGTTAAAGCTTGCTATCGTTTAAAGAAGGCGTAGCCAAAAGGTATTACAGATAGTTACGAAAAAGACAAACAAGCATATACGCCTAATAAAAAAAGTATGCGCTTTTTGTTTCTACCCGAGCTGCTATTTAATGGCGGTTTTAATACGTCGCGTTTTCAAAACTTTATTACTACGAATTAATACTTAACTTAAAAATAATACCTACGGTTTAAACCCGCTAAATTTTTTGCATAGCTTTAATACCGTTATACTTTTAACAATAAATACTACTAAATACTTTAATATACGTTTTAAACTTAGACAATATGCTAATGTTAAACAGTTTTAGCATATTTGTATATAACATAAGTATTCGCGATTTTTGTTTAACAAACTACGATTATAACATAAAATCTATAAAAAACTTTAAAATATAACCGGCTACGCAGATTTTAATGCTTTTTAGTATATTTACGCGAAAGCAAAAGTAAGCTTCGGTACGGCATACGAAGTAACTGCGGCGAACGAATTAACGGGCTAGGCAAAAAGCAAATATTAAGTACATACAAACAGTAATAAATTTACTATTACCGGCTTATCGATAGTTATAAAGAATTCGGATTGTTAAAATCTTAGTTCTTTATTTACGCAAACTTTTAAGTTTTTCTTTTTTTACAATAAAACAATTTAAATAAATATAAAATTAAGTGCAAAATCGGAATTTGAATAGCTTTTAATAATATTCCTTTTTAATTGTCAAATTATTAATAACTGAAAAGGCCGCGGTAAAAAAGAGTAGCCGACTTACTTTAGCTAATACGATATCGCTTATTTACGTTATCGTTTTTTACAATCCGAAATCTATCTTTAGAAGGCTCTAGGCGATACTTTACGCGAGGAGCATACAAAGCAATTCCGTTTAGAAAAAAAAGTAGTATACATGCTCACTAAAAAGTGTTCGAATATACGTATACTAGCTACTACTCGGAAAATACCGCGCAAATAGCTCGTAAATTAAAGTTAGTAGTATTGTTGTTTTATTAACCAAGAACGTGCTTAAGGAAGTAAATTTACATACAGATAACGACGATTTAGTAAATATACGCAATGCCTCCCGGGAACTAGATGCAGGCTTATGGATATTGTAGTGGACATTATGAGAGACCACCGGTCCGAGCCCTGGAAGAAGAAGGCGTTTCGGGACGTTGCGTACGGGGGTGGTGGTTTCACTTTGGAGTCGAACGAATTGTTTCGTGTGCTAAAAAACATAGCTCTCTATATACTAAGCATAGACTCGTGGCTATTTTCGTTACAATCTTACCAATTATATTACAAGATAAGTTGTAGGTCGCGGGGTATCCTTGACAGTAAGTAGCCTTTGTCAACCCTTCGGAGCCGTTTTAGTGCACGGTCCGGCAAATCTATTAGATCGTAATCCCGACGTACTAACGCGTTTTCGAGCGTGTTTTTTCGTTTTCCTATTGTTTTTTAAATCTCTTTATGCGCCAAATCTTAAAAGCTTTTTTAAACGTACATAAAAAAAATCCGAAAAAAATAATAAAGTTTGATAGTATATCGGCAAATAGCGCCTAGCGGACGCAATTTATTAAGCTCGAAGTTTTTAACGCGTTGTAGTTTTATTTTTTTTAAATCTTAAATTTCGAGCCAAATAACGAAGCAAGCTTTGAAAAAAAATTCGGGCGATTTGTATTATTATAAAATATTATCTTTAGTTCGAATTTTTAGCGACAGTAACGTATAAAGGCGATTTGCTATAAGTTATTATTTATTTCGTTAGCTTTTAGTTTAGCGTATAAAAATCCTTTTTTATAATTTTTTTTATAAACATTTTTATAGGAATTATTTAAATAAAATATTAATTTAATTTTTTGCAAATAAAATAATATTTTACTATTTATAACAAATTAAATCCAAAAACGAAAACAAAAACGAAAAAACCGGCTTTAGCGATAATATAAAAAAAAAAACAATAGCGTTTTAGCCCGTTTTTATACAAAAACTACGAAAAAGCAAAAAAAAAAAAAGCGATAAAACAAATTTGAAATATATTAGAATATATATTGGAAAATCGGTTTTAAACCGTTTGATATAATTAATAAATATATAGCGAATTTTAAAAGCTAGCTCGTTAATATTATCGACTATATCGATATAAAACGTTATAAAAGTTTAATTATAGTATAAAACCTTAAAAAGTTTTAAGACTTTGAACGTTATACTTTTTTTTCGTATAAACGTATTGATTAATGTAACAAGCCTGCTATCCATCAACTGATAAGATAGGCAGTCAAGTTTAAGGGTCTTGATTTGCAAATAATAATAAAAATAATTACAAATGCTTGTTAAAAAGGTTTAATAGACTTTTTATTTAAATAAAATGCATAATAGTATAAAATAAAATTAGTAGCTAAAAAGCAAAACTAAAAAAAATGTCTAAATATATAATAAAAAAAGAGTTATATAGTTTATTATATTTTTCGTCTATAATATTAAATCGATAAACTTAATTAAAGATTATATTAAGTTTTTAAACTTAATAGATTTAATAAACGACTTTAATAAGTTTTTACGTAACCTAAGTCTTAAAGAAAAAGGCAGTAAGTTATTAGGTTTTAAAAATAGGCCGGCTAGTTAAGTCGGCTCGTAATATTATTTCCTTTTTTTAAAAACTGTTGTCCTAACAATAAAAAACAAGCTAGTTTTTTATTCCTATAAGGTTAATTCCTTTTTTTTTTTTTAACAATTTATTAATATTATTATATTAAGTTAAGTAGAAAAGTCGAAATTACGTTTTCTACGCTCGGTATAAAAATCTTAGCAGCGTATTTCCTTAGTTATATCGTTATTTAAAAATATCGAAATAGCTTTTTGCTTTCGTTACGCCCGTTATAGAACGAAATATTTTATATTAAAAAAGTTTAACCGGTGTTTTAAATATGTCGCGGCGGCATAATCCTTTTATAATGTAAAAAAGGTGTCGCCAGACAAAATACGTTAAATAACTTTTTAACACCAACAGTTAAAAGACGAAATTAATTTTTTAATAAAGCAGAATAAACAAGTAAACGCGAAAATTCGTCGTTTTTAAAAACAAAAGAAATTATGGCGTAAAAGATAGCAGCAGCAGTGGCTCGGGGTTTCGATAGTTTAAAAGATTTAGATCGTTTAAAAAAAGCAAAGCAAAAAAAAAAAGCTTAACAACTTAAAGAAGATCGCTTTCAAAAAAAGCAAAAAGCGTTGGCGGCTACAGCTCTCGACTTTTCGTAAAATGCTTTTAGATCTTTTTTTTTTAACTAGTCGACTTTGTTTTTATAGCTTTAGGCGGTTAAAATGTTGTCGGTAAAATTGGGCGACAATTTCCGGAACGTTTTCTAAATATTTCTTAAGTTCTTAAATATTATTAGCTAGTAAGTAATTAACCTATTTAACTAAATATATAAAAATATTTTCGTTTTAACAAAAGTTAAGGATTTTTTTAATAAAATATTTATTTTAATCGGGTTTAGCTTTAAACGTTGTTTTTAATTTAGCGTTTTTAAAAGCTAGTTCTAAAAACAAAATATAAAAAACAAGATATATTTTTATAGTTAATAGTAAAAATAGTTTATAGGTAGTATTTAAAAGTTTTTTTTACGATTTTAAACGGACCGATTTTTTTGAAGTTAAGTTTATTGTTTAGTCGTTTTGTTTTAATATTTTTTTGCAAAAAATAAACTTTATTTCTTTTTTTTAAAAAAAGTTCTAACGACTTTTTTTTGTTTACGTAGTTTTTCACTCGTGCTTAAAGGAATATTATTTTTTATTAAAGTTTTTACTAAAAACTAATTAAGTTTTTTGTTTGTACTTTTGCAATTAGTGCTATAATGTTTTTAAAAAGTATGCAATAAGCTTTAAGGTTAAATCCGTAATTAGCTTTAAATAGTAACATATTTATGTTTTTATTATCGGAACTATTATAAGCAAACTAGGCTACAAATAATTTAAAAACCTAATTATTTTATTGTTTATTAATATAGTAACAGAAGTAAGATTTAATAATTTAGTTAATTCTTTTTGTTTATCTGTTGCTTTAAAAGTAGTAAGCGGTTGTTATTTTATATTTAGTGCCAATAGCTTTAATAAGGGATTGCCAATATTTCGAGGCCATAGTTTTTCCTTTATTTATAAGCCATTTTTTTAACTATTTGTAATTAAATACTATATATCGTATAATTACATAAGCTATATTTTTAGCTAAAATAGCTTTTATATATAAAATAAACAATGTATACTTAATAAATTTATCGATAATAACTAAAATACTGTCGTAACTAATTTTTATTATAGGTTTTTTCGACTTTAATAGTTTGATAATAAAATTAAATGCAATTAGTTTTTATATACGATCTAAAGATAGTACTAGTTTTAGTAGTCCATAAAGTTTATAACGGAATGCCTTGGACTTTTTGCATAAATTGCAATTAAAAATAACTTTTTAAACTATAGTAGTTATTTTAAAAAAGTTAAAATTTTTTTTAAATCTAAAAAATGTTTTGGCTTTATTTTAGTATTTGTATAAAAAGTATTCGTAGAATTCCGTAACAAAAGATTTTTACATAGATTTTAAAACATATATTTTGCTTTAATATATTAATTAGTTTTATTCCGTTCTTAATAAGTGTTGTAGTTTTTGTTTTTTTTATTTATTATATACTGTTAGAAACTTGGCTATATTTTATAAAAAATCCTTAAAGGTTGTTCAAATTTTAAGGCTTCCGTCTGCTTATAAATATAGCAACTAAATATTTCGTTTAGGTTTTTTTACTTTTTAAAGATTTCTTTAGCTTAAGATATCGGCTTAAACGTTTCTTTTTCTTTTAATATATTGAATTATAAAATTAAATTTCGAAAAAAAACCTATTTAATTTTTGTGTTGGTTATTAATAAATTTTATTTTTATAAACTTAGTTAAGTTTATATAATCGGAGAATATTTTAAAAAGTTTTTTTATTTCGATAAAAAAAGGTTTTTATTTTTTAAATGTTATAACTATTATTAATAATTCTTTATTGTAAATAGAATATCGGGAGGCAGTATTTCGTAGTGCTTTTAAATAATAAGCTATTAAGTACTATTTTTTATTGTCTTTAAATTGTTCTATAACTCCGGCGATCGCTTTATCGGACGCATCGGTTTTAAGTCGCTTTTTTTTTTATAATTAGGTAGCTTTATTACAAAGTCACTTATAACTTTGTACCGTAGTTTTTCAAAAGCTTTTCGGGCGTTAGAAAGCATTTTAAAGGTTTTTTCTTTATATTTTTAATTATAAGCTTGGTTAAAGGTTAAGCTATCTCGCCGTAATTTTCGATCAAATTTTAAACATAATTAAAAAAAACCGAATGCTTGTTTAATGTTTATAATTGTTACTTTTTTTAGTAGTTTCTAATTTCAGACGGTGTCAATTTTGGATGCTTAGATCTAAATGTTTCTAAAAGTAATAGTAAATTTTAGGAAGTCGATCTTTTAAAAATGCTATACGTTTTTTTCTCTATTAACCAAAAGTCTAACTTTTTATAACATAGTTAATATTTGCTTAACGTAATTTTTATAAGTTTTTAAGTCGGCAAAATATATTAAAATATTATTTAGATATATAAACACGAATTTGTTAAAAAACTTTCGCAAAAGTATTATAATTATATGTTAAAAAGTGGCAAAAGTGTTAGTAAGTCTTATTAATATGATTTTATATTTGTAATATTTGTAAATAGTTTTGAAAACGGTTTTTTATTTTTTTCTTTTAGCTATTCGGATAAAATAGTATTTTTTTCAAAAGTTTAAAGCGGTAAACCATTTAGCATTATTGATGTTTTTTCTTATAATAATATATAACGTAAAAAAATGCCCGTTTTTAATAATAATATCGTTTAATTATCGGTAGTTAATATATAGTCGGTATATTAAATCTTCGTTAACGTTTACTTATTGTTTTCCGTTTTTTTTTTAGGTACTATAATAACAAGGTATCCGGCTAGAAATTAGAATTTTTATATATAACCTTATACTAAGTCTTTTTAAATACTTTTCTAAAATGCTTTAGATTTTTAAACTTATATAATAAGTCTAATATAATTTAGGATAGTATCCTTTTTTAATTAGTATTTAATAATCCTATTAGTTGTGTTTTAATAACTCGTATTTTTATCGTTTTTAAAATATGGTTTAAAAGCTAAAATATTTAAAGAGTATGTTTTAAACAGATTGTTTCTATAATTTTTTTTGTATTAAAAGCTATTTAGCGTGCTTTTTACTAATTAATAATAAAGTTGCTAAACTGTAATTAAAATAAACCTAAAACGATATTATATCGATTAATATTAACAATATTAAAAAGCAAGCTTTTTTTCCGTCTTTAAATAACAAAATTAAAAGCTTAAGTCTTTTTAAAACTCGTTTTTTATTATATTTAATTCGGCTGCTATCGATAGTTTTAACGTAATAAAACTTTTTTTATATTTTTAAAAAATAAAAAGTTTTTCGGTTATTATAAAAAATATAGCGTTAATTTAAAATCTTAAGTTAATTAAGGCTTGTAAAGTTTTTTTATTATATTAAACTTATATTTTAATGTCGTTATTTAGTCCGCGATAGAATTTTTGTAAAGCTTTTTTAGTGTTGGTTTTTCGTTGCTTTATTATTAAAAACCTCGGCTTTTTCTTTTTTTTTTAAAAATCTAATCTTATTCGTTTTTTCGCTAAGCTTTAGCTTTTTAAACAGCATATTTAATACAGTAATCGTCTAGATAATATATTATTTCTTTTTGCTTATTTAATAGGTACTAGTTTTTAATAGTTTAAGCGCCGGTATTTAGTTGTTTTTGCTTTTTAGGTCGTTTTAAAAGTATAGTTCGTAAAAAACGGCTATATAGCATATATATTTTTAAAAAATTGCTTCTATACTAGTAGTTATTTCTAAATATATTAAGCATGCTGCAAATAAAAATTTAAGTTTAAAGCGTTAGTAGTAGTTACATAGATTATTTTTTTAGAATTAATTTTTTAAATATTTTTTAAACTAATAGCCGTTATTGTTTTTAAACTATTTATACGTTAAGCAATAATTTATAATATAAAACTTTTAATATAAATGTTTATAAAAAGTAATTATTTAAATAAGATATTTTTACAGTTATTATTGTTTTAGTAATATATGTATTTTAGCTCGATAGCTATTAATAATTTAAATTTTTTTAAATGTTTTACACATGTTTGCAAAATGCTTTTTTAGCACTTTTACAGTTTTCGACCGTTTTTTAATTAGGTAGCTCTTTTTTAAATACTATAATTATTAACTTTTAAATAAAATTATTATCTTAATTGTTTTAATAGTTTTCCGATTTTAATTCGTCGTAAACGTTAATAGCTTTAGCCTTTTTTTAAAGCTAAAAGATTTTTCTTTTTTAAAATGTTCCTTTTTTAAAAAAACGACATTTGCTTTTATAATATCTTTTTTTTCCGCAGTTAAAGCATTCAACTTTAAATTTGTCTTTTAGGGAATTTCGGGTAATAAAATTGACTTTTTTTTTAATTAATTCTTTTTTAACCTTAGTTTTTTAAAAACGTTTGCTTTTAAAATAAATTTTATAAGTTTTTTGTTAGCAATAATAGCTATATCTATATAGCTGTTAAAAGAAACAAGTCTGTTTTATTTACAAAGCTTAGTTTTAACTTAAGTTTTTAGTTTATTTTAAAATAAGTAAAATAAAGCAGATTTAAGTATTTCGGTAATAGCTATAAGTCGCTTAAACTTAATAACATAATTTATAGCTTATTTAATTTATCGTAATCGATATAATTATGCTTTTATATAAATTTGCTTTTTAAGTTTTTTATATAAAGCTTTTAGTTAATTTTTAAAAACTTTGTAGTTTTTAAACAAAATAGCAGTTTTAGTTTTTTAAAAAGTCGTTAGTTAAGTAGTTTCGAAAAATAGGTTTAAACCAAGTAAAAACTTGTTTAATTAGCAGTTAAAAAATGGCGAAAACTTTTTAGTGTTTTAGCTTTAAAAAATTTTGGTAAAATTTGAAATAAGTACGTGCTTAAATAAAAATCTTTCTATATCGGTAAATCCGTTATAAAGTTTAGAAGCAATTAGCTTATAGCTTTTAATCTTAAGTATTTATAAAGTAAACATTATTAGTAATTTTAGAAAAAGTGGTAGAAATGTAGAAAATTACGTAGTTTTTAAAACAATTAGTTTTAAAATAATTAGTTATTCCGTAAACGGTTTAACTAATACTGCTGAAAAAATAGCTAAAGCTTTAAAGCTAGCTATTATAAAAGTTATTTGCGTAAAAATTACTAAAGGTTTAAAATTAACAGTCGTAAAAATTATTTATATAAAAACTATTTTTTATTAGTTTAAAGTTTAAGCTGTTTTGGGTATTTTAATAACTAGTAGTAGTACTAAGGTTTTTTTTTAAAAAGTTAATATTATGGTTTTAAAAAAAACTTTGCTAAACAGAATTAAAAGATAAATAAAATAAGTAAAATAGTTATTCGATTTAAAAAAAAAAAACTAGTTAATCGTAATTAAAGGTTTTTTCCTCGTTATTAGAGGACTTTTTTTAGCTAAACTCTAATAGTTGGTCTGCCTCGATTTTAATAATATTTTTTACTAAAGTATTTTTAGTAGCCGTATTTTTTTATAAATATATCGTAGGTCCCATAATCTGATCAATTAATTGTAATACCTCTTTAATTAAAAGTAACGATTTTATTCCTATAATTTTTTCGTTTTTATTAACTTGTAGTAAAAAAATCGAATATTGTTTTCGTACTAAACCTCGTTTTATAATATCGTCGTTACTAAGTTCGAAAATGTTTATGCCTTAACTAAGCGTCGTATTAGTTATAAATCTTTACTAATTAAAAAGCTATTAAAATATAACAAACTTGCTATTTATTAATTAATAAAATAAACAGTTAAGTCTAAAGGTCTTAATTTATAAATAATAATAAGGATAATTATAAGTATTTGTTAAAAAAGTATAATGGACTTTTTATTTAAATAAAATGCATAACAGTATAAAATAAGATTAATAAATAAAAAACAAAACTAAAAAAGTATTTAGATATATAATAAAAAAAGAGTTATATAGTTTATTACATTTTTCGTCCATAATATTAGATCGATACACTCGATCAAAAACTGTATTAAGTCTTTAGACTCGATAGACTCGATGAACGACCTTAACGAGTCCTCACGTGACCTAAGTCCCAAAAAAAAAGGCAGCAGGTCACTAAGTCCTAAGAATAGGCCGGCTGGTCAGGTCGGCTCGTAACAATTAAGAAAAAGCTCAAAAAAAAAGTAGTTTTTTTATAACGCTGTTATAAAATCTTAAAAGCGCTAAAGCTGCTAAAACGTATAAAAAACAACGAAAAAATGCAGTAATAACTAAAAGCTATTATAAAATCTGCGTTTTTAAAAGCAATTTCGATTAATAAATCGTAATACGGTTTTTAGCTATTAAATAAAACCACTTTTTAAATATAACAAACTATAATATTAAACAGGATTTCGAAGTTATTTTTATTTATAAATTAAAGTCTAATATTTTGTTATTAAAAGTATCCGTTAAAAATGTTATTATTAACTAGCGTTTAAATAGTTTTATTAATAATATCGCGTTTTTATTTTCTAAAAAAATCCTATATTTTTTTAAAAAAAAAAACAAAGCGGAAAATACACGCTTTAATATAAATAAATAACGTATGCCTTAAATATTAACTTAGCTTAAGTTTTGTTTTAAAACGTTTTTAAAAGCAAAGCGAACTTATTTAATATTAATAATTGTTCGATTTTTAACGTAATTAGTTTTTAAACAATATCTGTTCTTAAAACCGTTATTAGCTAATTGTAAAATATAAACTAATAAAAAGTTAAATAGTACGGATTAGCTTATAGTAACTAAGCTTTTAAATTTTTATACGTAGCGGCCCGTACCGTAGTTTTTTTGCTAATGTTTAAAAAATAAAGAGTACTTTTTTATTTTTACGTAAATTTTTTTTAATAGTCTCGCAATATACGTAATTTTAGCAACTTTGTTACAATTGCTTTAGTATTGACCTAAACTTTTCGACCGATGTAATATTTATATACCGATTAAGTTAAAATGGAGGTAAATAGTAAATGTTTGCAAGCCTGCGCCGCCTAAAACGGTAATATCTTTATTTTTTATTACGTATTTTTATTAAAATAGTTAATGCCAATGTCGTTAGCATAATACTATAATATATATAAGCTCTATCTTGGCTACTCTACGTAATGGTTTTAAGACTAAAAGGTACGGGGCCAAAGGAAAATAGCCTTAATTCTGCTACAGTCGTAAAAAAAGCATAGCCCGTAAATCTAACGTTAAGTATGTAGAAATAGTAGCCTTTACGTATTATTAATAGTGCAGTTAACCTTTAGTAACATATGCTTATTAGTGTTATTTTAAAGACCTTAATCGCTTTTTACGCTTTTTTTTTTATAAAGCCGTAAAAATATAGTTTAACGTAAAGTCGTATATAGATTTATTGCATATAAAAATGCTATAATACGGAATACGTATATAAAATAAGCCCGGAAGGAATGCTAGCTATAAAAGCTTGCTTTTATTTATTACTGTTGCTAGCTTTTTTGCCATTAAGCGTTAATAACTTTTTTTAAACGAGTCTTCGTATTTAAACGTATTGGCATATTTTAAATATTTGCGAATTTCTTTATTAAAGAACTTATATCCGCGTTTATCGATTTCGTTTGCGAAAAGTATAAGCCTTTTTTGTTCGTTTAACCCCATATTGCCGTTATTTTTTATATATAAAAAATGTTTAAAAAACTTAGAAATATCGATATAAATACCAAGCTTTTATAGGTAGCCCTATATTTTAATGCTATATTTCGTAAGCTAAACTTCGATAAACCTGCAACTTTTGTTATAAATAAGGCTATAAGCTAACTATAGCAATAAATATTTATTAAATATTTGCTTATTTAAAATTCTAGTAAGCATATTCGTAACGGCAGCTTTATAATCGAACTTATTATAAAATATTTCTCTATTTTAAAAAACAAAACTAAAATAGCAAAACTAAAACTATAACCTTTTTTTTAAAACTTTATACTATTAAAGCAAACGAAATACTAACAACAATTTGCAATTATAAGCAAACGATCTAAAAGAACTTTAAGTTGTCGTTTTTTAACGTTTATAATAATCGACGGGGATATAGATTTTATTGCAAGCCTATCGCTAAAAAAACCGGGCTTTTATAAAAAAACCGTAAACCTTTTTATTTGCTCGAATACAAGTTTTTTTACGGTTATTAAATCATTAAGGGCTTTATTATTAATAGCTTTAATTATAACGTAAAAAGCAGTTGCGGCCTTAAAAAATTTAATCGAGTTTAAAAGCACTTTACCGGGTATGTTTTTATAAAAAACGGTATATTCGTCGCTATAGTTTTCGAAAAATATATAGTATAAAATAAAAAGCTCTATGTTTTTGCCGCCCCGGTAATTTTTTTAATACGTTTATGCACGCGTTTATTACTTATTACTTATTATAGCTGCTAAAAGCTTTAAAATTTTATACGCTTTTTTAAGCGGCAATATAAAAAATAACTTAAATTCTAATCTATATTTAACGATATATTGCTTTTTTATAAGCTTTGTTAAAAAGTTAAGCTTTGCGATCGATATAATAAGTTCGTATAAAAAGCCGACCGGGTGTTTATTATAGCTATAAACAAAGTTTATTGTTTTAACTGCCGTTTTTTTTTCTTTATTTTTTTTTTGCATAACGTTATATTTATCGAGCTAGAAATACCGCAGGCTAAAATAGTTTATATATTTTTTTGCTTTTTTAAACACTAAGTCTCGTACTACGGATAGTAAATGATATTATCGATTACGCGTTTGTATTAAGTATTTGTTATACGGTTGCTATAAGGGATAATTTTAAATATATAAAACAGTAATATAACTATTTGTTTAAAAAGTATTAATTTATGACCTCGTAAAAATAATTAGTCTATAAACGTAATTTAACTTTATTAATTATATATTTGTTCTAGCAGCGTAATTTTAATTAAAAAAACAAAAACATTTTAATCCTTGTATAAATTCTGCCGATTTTAAATATAATATCTCGGCTTTTTAAATATTTCGTAATAAAATAACGAAAGGTAGCCTATAATGCTTTTTAATTTTATATATTAAAATGTTTTATACGTAAAGAAATATATTTTACATTGTTTACATATTTAGTATTTAAGAACTTAATACCGCGTAAGCTAGCTACGTGTTATATATAAAAGTTAATATTTAATATAAAGGTTATAAGCGTTTATTTGATGTTTTTTAAGGTCGTTTTATATAGCGAACTTGCGTATAAATTTGCAATCGGGGCAGATATTATATTTCGAAAAGTTGCGTATATACTAATGTTTAGCTTTTAAAAAATCGAAGTCTTTTTAATATAGCAGGCAATAGTTATAAAAGTTAAATATATAAAAGCGCTGCTTTAACGTATAGTCGTTTATAAAAAGCCGTTTATAACGTAAGCAGTAAAGTATTTTTTATAAGTTTAAAACGTATTATAAAGCGTTTTATATAGGCCGTTAAAATGTTTGAAAAAGATCCGTAGCGTTCAATTAAAAAAATAAGATTTTAAAGGAGGCGCGTTTATATTCAATATTATGCTTTTTTTATTACTTTACTATCTAAAAACGGTACTTACTCCGATATATGCTAGCAAGCGGTTTATAGTAATTTACTAGTATGTAAAAAGAAAGGTCGAATTAATATATCGGTATACTGCTGCAATTTGAACCAAAGCTAGATATTGCAAATAAGCCCGCTTATTAAAAATCGGAAAAAAGTCTCGCGCAAATAGCCACAGTCGCTTTATACTAAATCATCCCGCAAAGGCGATTCGGTAATCGTTATAATTAAATTATTTAGCTTTATAAACTAATCGATATAACTTTTAACTTTTATTTGCAATAAATTTTATTTTAACTACGTAATAACTAATGCAATTATTTAGTACTGCTTCGTTATATTATTAATCGTTTATTAAATGTTTTATATATTTTGCTACGTTTTTTTTATTAACGCTATATAACAGTCCGGCCTTACTAGCTATCGATTAACGTTATTAGTTAGTTTATTATATTTACGTTGTTTTTTTGCTTTATTCCAATAAATACGTATAATAACTGTCGTCGATCTTGGTGTCGTAAATGAACTTTAGCCTGCAAGTTTTTTTAATTCGGTTCGCCGGGTATTTATTTGCAGTTAGCTTTTTTACGGACAAAAAATTAATATAACGAGCCGGCTTCGCAATTTTTACTTCCGTTTTCCCTAACTTCTAAGTGCCTTTAATATCTGCTTTTACTAACTAAAACAATAAGCTATAGCTGCCTAAGCAAAGTTACTTTTTTTTTTTAGTTTTATTAAATAACTGCGAATTTTTAATATATAAAGCTATTGCTTATTTATTGTAATTACGCATTATTATCCGAATAATTCTTTTCGTTTTTAATTAACTGCTTTTGACCGCTGCTTCTTATTTTGCGCTATAGCCAAAATGGTATCCACTTCTATTACTTCCGCTACCTCCGGGAAGATCACCGCTAACGACATAGTAGCTATCGTTAAAGTTTAGGAATGCTTTAATACGAAATTAGTTATGCGTTTTTTTCTATCTTTTTTATTATAAGGTATACTAATGTTATATTTAAATTAATTAGGATAAGCTTGCCGCCCGAACTAGCTTTTAAAACGGTACCACGGTTAAGGCTTATTACGAACTATTTTTGCCTCGCGCCCGTCCCGGCGATACGTTTAACATACGCCAAACTTTTCGCAATAACAACTTTGCCCCGACGCGAGTTAAAACTAAAACCGACGATCGCTATATAACCCGTTACTACTTTAACTTTAAAAATAAAAAGGCTTAGGCAAACAGTTAGAAATAAAAAGACTTTAAACAGTAAAGCCCCGCAAAAGTGCTAAGGGTTAAATTATAAAAACCGGGCATACCATAATGTGTTAACGTAACAGTTTTAAACAAAAAACAGAAGTCATATAAACAAAGCTAGTAAATGATTAGGACATACCTCCCCATTACCTCTAGTGTATAAGTAAAGGCTAGGTCACCTAGATCTCGTCAAGATTGGAAAAACAGGGATGCCTCCGGCGAAGCCTAAGTAATTCCCACAGCTTAAAGCAGCACACGCTGCTTTCCAATCTAACGTTATCGTTTTGGTTAAAAGCTGCAAACTAGGAAAAACACGACTATAATATATTAAAAGTCTTTAATTAAACGATCTACGTTAGCCGAGCATTATACGTTAACGTATTAGAATTAACGAAACGTATTACGTTTATATTAAGGCTTTAAAACATAATAAACACCGATAAAAAGATACGCGTTAAAAGCGCCTTACCCCTATAATAATATATAAACATTAATAGATTAAGGGGTACTCTTAAGATCGTAATCTTCGCCACGGACTTCTAGGCACTTAGCCTAGTTTTAATATAATTCTATTATTATATTAAAGTAATCTGACTACTATATATAAAACCACGTAGTATTGTTATTTTCCGCTTTTCCAATACTACACGCTCTAGAATCGCATTATTTACGCGATTTGCTCTAAAAGTAGTTAAATAATCCCGTAAACGTTATAAACTCTTTCCTATAACTTCGGTGCACCATGTTCTAAAAAGTAGGGTTGACCTAATTTAAACAGCTAGTCACAAAATAAAACGCAACAGCTATATATAGTTAAAAAGGACGGTCATGTTTTATTGTAAACGGCGCGAGTGCCCACACAGCCGCAGATTGCAAATATAGGTTGTATATAGTAGTTCGACTCGCCGAGAAGTATTAACGCTAAACGAGTAAAACGCAAAGCCGTAAAAAGAAGTAAAATAAAACGAGGCTTATCGTTAGGGTTAAAAAGTAGCCGGCGCGGCTGTTAAGTATAGCGGAGTAAAATAAATTAGCAATAAGTTGTTTAAAGTTAATGGCTGTCGAATCGTTAAAAGTAATAGGATTTTGGCAACTAGCGGGCTAAATCGGGTAGGAGCGCATTGCAAAGTTACGATTTCTACGCAAAAGGATGATTTGTGGCAGCTACCTCGCACTACAGCAATTAGTTACTGCTTTTCCCTTCTACCTCGCCAGCTTTCATTTTTTTTTCGCTCTTTTTATCCTACATACATATCTTTTTCTACGTTTGTTACCTTCGTTACTTGTCTTACGTTCTGCAACCACATCTAATCCTGCACAGCTAGATAAGAAAAAGTCTCGGAAGCCATGCTATAAGCGACACCAACAGCCAAGTTCTTTTTTAAAAGCCCGCCACCTACTAAGTCAGCATCGTCGCCACCTGTTTAACATACAGTAATTACCACATTCCGACTAGTAAAGAGGCGACTATCTAAGTAGTTTGCCCCAGTCCGAAAAAGCTCTTAAAAAGCATCCTCGACAAGGCCATCTTTTTTAATTACGTAATACGATCCTACGTAGTATAGCCTATACTATCGGATAAAATCACAAACCCGTTCAAACCGATAGTATGTTTTATTTTCACTTCTAAAAAATAAATCACTAAGCGTTAGTTGCCGCTATATCTTAACAAACAGCGCATTCGCCACTAAAATTTTACTTGTTTTGTTACCGTATTACAATATAGTTCCTAAATATAATTATTCGGTACGTCCGCCATTTTATATGTCGAACCACTTCCATCTACTTATACCACTTCGTAAGCGACTCCATGCAATAAGTCCAGGCTTAAATTCATACCTCTCTGTACGGTGACTTATGTAGCTCTGCCAAGATGGTTTTTCTCCGACTCGTATACTTAGGCCCTGACTGCTTTCGGTAACATAGCAACTACCGATCTAGCCTAGTATATTGCCTAACGCCCTTGTTGCCCCGAATCTTTTTATTTTATACTGATGTTTTTTCGAGCCATTTACTCGTTAATATTGTTTATAAACTATATAAACTTGTTTACTACTTCTAAGAATTTGTAAGCTAAGCGGAAAAGGTTTTTTTGTTTTAACGAGCAAACGTAAAAAACCGGCGATGCTATAAAATGTTTTTTAATTATATCTTAAAACATATAAAAACAACCAGCGACTTAAGTCTATAATTTGATATTTATTCCGTACCGTTAAAAGTCGGCGACTAGGTTAGTTATGTCGGGTTCACGAAATAACCATAACCCATCTATAAATACGAAAGCTTAGTTAAACGCTATGCCTTTGTTAAAAAATTCGAAAACAGCTTTTAATATATAGCGTCCCGTCGAAAATACAAGCTACTACTCGTTGCTCCCGAACAAATAACGCTTAGTCGTAATTTTGTTAACACGTATATAAAATTTAAAAAAAGCCAACTAACTAATATATAAATATATATAAGCCTTTAATTAAACTTTTTTAAAAATACGGGTAAAAAGCTGTCTCAGTTACTAAAACGCTATTATAAACTAGAATAACTATTAAAAAGTATAGGTCGCGAAAAAAAAGCACGATACGAAACGCATTAATTTACACGTTGCTAATTAAAAAAATGGCCGAAAAGGTCTAAAAAACTTAGCAACAATTCGCAAAAAACATTAAAAACTACTTACGGATATTTCGTTATCGGACGACGGATTATTACTACAAAAAAAAGCTAATATCGTAAATAAAAGCATTTAGCAAACGGGCTATAAAGCTTTATATAGTTCGCGAAATAAAGATAAACTAGCAAAGAAATAAATTAAACAGACTTAAAGGCTAACGGATGCCGGTGCTGCCAGATTTGGTGCTAGCGACGGAAATTAAAAGCTAAGCAAAGCAAATGCCGCTAGGTTCAACCGTCTGCCGAAATCTTAAGCTTAATAAAAGGATGCAGACATAAAAAAGCCTTGGCACTAACGCCATAACAAATAGCAAATGCTAGCTTAAATATGCCTTTATTAAGCTGGCCATGCCCCCGGTCCGCATTTTCTCCTTTCTTAACCCCAAACTAAGTCAAACCTAGACTAGCTATTGCCGCCCATATAAGGTTACCTCTCTTCCCCAGCTCTAATAACAATTGCGACCTGCTTTCGAACTTGTTTTCTTTCTCTTGATTAACAAAGCCAACCTTAACCATTATCCCATTACCCAAGTCTTATCAAGACATTTGCCAATTTTAACCCACTGTCCCTTTTTCGCGGCACAGCCAAAATGGCATCCACTTCCGCCACCTCCGAGAAGATCACCGCCAGCGACATAGTGGCTGTCGTTAAAGTTTAAGAATGCTTTAACACGAAGTTAATTGTGCGTCTTTTTCTGTCTTTTTCTATTTCTTTTATTATAAGGTATATTAATGCTATGTTTAAGTTAATTAAGACAAGCTTGCCGCCCGAGCTGGCTTCTAAAACGGTACTACGGCTAAGGCCTATTACGAACCATTTTTACCTCGCGCCCGTCCCGGCGATACGTTTAATACGCGCCAGACTTCTCGCGATAATAACTCTGCCCCGACACGAACTAAAACCGAAACCAACGATTGCCATATAATTCGTTATACCTTTTATTTTAAAAATAAAAAGGCTTAAGCAAGCAGTTAAACATAAAAAGACTTTAAGTAATAAAGCCCCGTAAAAATACTAAAAATTAGGTTATAAAAACCGGATATATCATAATAACTCAATATAATAGCCTTAAAAAAAACAGAGGTCAAATAAACAAAACTAGTAAATAATTAAAGCATACCTTTTTATTAGCTCCGATATAAAACCACTACCTTCGTATATAACGTCCTAATAACAAGCGACTCCTATAATTTCTAGAAATATAAAAGCCTCCTTTTTGCTTTAAAACAAAAACATTACCCTAGCTAAGCAGTTGCTAGAATGTCCTAAATATTTTAGTAGGAGTTTATAGCAACAACGGGAATATAGTCTTCGTTAATCGCAAACTCCCGAACCGGGTCGGAAAAAGCATTTTTAACTTCTAATTCGAAAGAAGACGCGACTTATAGGTAATAAATTTTAAGGCCTTATAACGCTTTACTATTTCTTGCAGTAAACGCTTTCTCTCCCGACCGACAATATCCACGGCTAATTACTACTAAGCATAATCTTTTTTCTTATTTATATTAATTTATAGCTTTCGCGGAAATAAATATTAAAAAAAAACGAAAAAACAATACAAAGCGCTAGATCAAAGCTCGTATGTAATAAGAGCACCAATATAAACAATGCAAATATTTAGCCCCTATATACTAAAATTCGGTTATTATTACGGTAAAAACGCTGCTTATTTTATGTATTAAATAGCTTCAAGTCTATATGCCATTTTTAACTTTGCTTTATATATAAAAAACATGCGTTAAAAAAAGCTATTAGTCTTTAAAATACCTGTTTACAGCTATAATTTCGTAAAATATTTAAATATTAAAGCAAATGTTTTACCGGCGATATCGCTACTTATAAAGTATCTAGACTTCTTACCTTTATTAGCATAAATGTTATTCCGCTGGGTTTCCGGAGACACGAATTTGACACGCCGTTCCCGCTCTAAAGTCAGCTTTTGCTTACTTGCTAAAAATGCCCCTGCTTTTTGTCTAAGCTATCGACCACGTTAGTAGACTCATTCGCAGCCAATAAGATCATGATTATACCTGCAGGTACGGTATTGCTATTCCGTCTATGCTGCCGACAATATTAACTTTTTTTAGCCCCCTTCTGGCCAGCAGGTCATCGATAATGCGATGTATGTCATGTTTAGCCATATCCCTGGCTATACTATAGTATTCGAGACCTTTTCTTTAAAGCTTTGTCTGCTTTCCTGTCAAGAATTTTTCAACAGCTCGTTACAAATGCAGTTACGGAACAGTTCGAGGAAAGTTAAACAATAGCGGCTTTAGCACGACTGATGGCTCACTAGTTGCGACTACTATATAGCTGTCGAGATTAGTACGTACTTATGATTCCAAGTCTGCAATAGTAGGTTGTCGCCTACGGCGTCGAGTACGTTTTGTTGACGGCATATCCTGCCCTAATTCATCCGCAGAGGTGTCAGAGTCGCCAAAAGAGAATGCGGTATCATTCATATATAATCCGGTTAGACGCGAATGAGCAGACGTGAAGCTTGTGTGAGTGGATTTCTGGGCGTCTCTGGCCAATTGGATTGGATTGGATTGGATTGGATTCATTAATCGTCTATTTTGGGTTAGAGGGCTAATTTACAACGGTCTCGGCACCTAGCTGCTGGTTTTGGCGCCTAACCGGCTTTTTCCTTTTACGTGACCTTTACGAGATTTATATTTAGATAAACGGCGGAGACTCCGCAGTCGTTAATAAATGAAAAACGCTTTACCGTTTTACGTCTTAACGCTATACGGTTAGCTCTGTATAGCGGTCCGATAGGCTTAGCTTTTTTTATATTCTATATTATATCGCTTCCTTTAGTAATTAAAGTGCTCTTTTTCCGCGTTTAGGCCGAAGAGATTTTTACGTATATTTATTTCGGAGAGGTTACGTAATCGCGGTAAAAAATGCGCCCTTTTAGATAGGCATACTAAAGTATGTTTTTAATCGTTTTTTTTACTATAGAGGCAAGTCGTTACTTTTTTTTCGGGGTGTTTAAAGCGGCGATAGTAAGACGTAAAATAGCCGTGTTTTAAGCGCTCCGAAAGCAGCCTTTAAAGCGCTTTACGCTTTAAATCTAGCTTTAAGAAGTCTTTTTAAAATTTGGGCTATTTTAGCTTTTACGTTTTGTACGCTTTAGGTTTATATTTTAACTATTAGGCTGCCGCCCGGTGCGTAAACGTTGTTTTCGTTTTACGTTTAACGTACGTTAAAAACAGGAAGTCGAGAAGGCAAAACTGCTTTACTGGGACTGCCTGTTTAGATAATTTGCTTGCTGCTTTGTTTACGGCTTCGTTACTTGGTATATTTATATGCTTTAGTAATTAGTACAGGGCTAGTCGCTGGCTTAATAAATAGGCAATTTTGCGGAAATCCGTAAAGCGTTTATTAAAATTTGGTAGGTTGCTATTTAATAGATGTTTAAGCATTAACGTGTTATTTAAACATAAATAGAATACGTAATATATATTCTAATACCGGCTGTAAAACTACCGTAAAGCTTTTAAGGTTTTTTTATATTTTGCGTTAAAGACTTTTTTCTTATTTAACTAACTAGCTACCGTATACGATAGCTTGTTTTTAGAGTAGATAATAAAGCCTTACGCTACCGATTTGTATTTAGACTTATTAGAGTAAGCAATAATAATGTTTTTATCGTTATTTTAATCGATTATTTTATCGTTGAACTATTTAATGTATTAATCCGTTTTAAGTTTTTTGTTTTAAAGGTTAGCCTTTGTTTAAAGCATTAAAAGTTAGCAAAAAGTAACTTTTTATAGTTTGACGTAATATTTTCTAATAGCTTGAAATATTATGTCTTTACGTTAGGGTCTTTCGTTTACCCGTTGTATTAGTGGGTGCTTAGCGTTTAGCCGCGTTATCTAAATTGTTTTTTTGTTTTTAATTTGCTTTAAAAAGACTATACCGGCTAAGAGGCCAAATTTTTTAAGCGCTATAGAGTACGGGAAAGTGCGCTAAATAAGCAAGACAGACCTGGCTACCGTGCTTAATGCCCTATGTACTTTTTGTATATACCTTTTAACGCCTAAATTAATAAACCGCTTCCGGCTACGCAATAATTATTTTTTTTTATCGCTAAACCAGATACTATTCCCGTAGGTAGCTATCGGTAGGATTATCGCTCTAGCTACCGTAATAAGTACTTTAGCCGGAGCCTTTTTTTCTGTATTGCTTAGTAATTTTAAGAAAGCTTTTACGTAAAAGGCTTTTTTTGCTTAGGTATTAACGTAGTGCCTAAAACGGAAGCAGCTGTCGATAACGACGCCGAGCTAGCGGATTAGCTGCGTCGACGCCGTAACCGTAAGCCCCGAAACTACAACAAAGTTTTTAATTGCTTTGTTATTATTTTATATATATATAAGTTCGTACTTATCGGGTCTAAAAACTATAGCGTTTATAGCTTTTTAGTTTGTAATTTAGCCGGCTTTAAGCGTAAAAATAAACGTATTGTTTTTTGCTAACTTGCTATATTTAGTTAAAACAATATTATCGGCATAACCGAAAATGTTTTTAAAGATATCGTTAATGCGGAAAATCGGCGTAATAAAAAGCATAAAAAAAATAAAGGAAATTAGCGATTTTTGGAAAAGGCTACACTTTAGCTTTTTAGCTAGGCTAGTGCTTTTTTTTAGTTTTAAGGCTGCCGTTTTATCGGTTATAAAAAATAGGGTTTAACGTACTAATTAAAGATCTTATTTTTGTTTAAAAAGCCGGTACGTTATTTAGTTTTTAAATATTGTGTTAAAAGCTCTGGCTATATCGAGGGTAAACAGCGTAAGCATTTGCTTTTTCGTAGAAACGTTCTTTTTTATATCGTGCATTAACGTTATAACTAGGTCGATAATAACGCGGCTCGGGAAAGCTCCGAATTATTACGCTATAATTATGTCGCTTTCGATAGCCGCGATCGCTACGCGCCGGGTAATAAAGCGCTTAAGTTTTTTTTTAAAATAAAAAAAGAAAAAAATAGGTTTTTATAATTTAATTAAAATATAGTTTTTTTTATTAGGCTTCGGTAAGAAAACGATTTTAGCCTGCTTAAAGTTTTTTAAATAATACCCGATTTTTAAATAAGTTTAGTATAAATAAATAATCGCTTTGCCTAAATAAAGCCAAGCTTTATTTAATAGTTTTGCCTTTATTTTATTATTCCTTAAGGCGTGTTAGTTATTACGTAGTAAGATTTCCGTACGTTTATTTCTATAATATCTATTTTAATCCGGATTTTCTATTAGTAATTAATTAGTTTAAAACTTCGGTAAAGCAGTAGGTTAGGCAGGTCGTCCTTTGTTGCCCGTATTACAAAAATATTTACTGCGAGCAGGTCCGTTTTTTTTTCAAAATCGATATATATCCTGCCGTAATGTCTAAAAAAAGGGGCGCCTAGTTTATTATTGGGTTTACGCTATTTAGCTATTTTAAAAAGCTTTTAAATAAAGTCGGCCTTTTTAATGACTTTTTTTTAGTATGCTTGCTTAGCTGCTTTTACGTTTTTGTAAAAGTTCCGAACCTAGTTTTTCGTAAATATCCCGTTACGTTTGTTTTTCGCAATATGCTTATAAGTAACTTCTAACTCTAGGTCGTACTAAAAAATGGTTTTTCGTCCCGCTTAGCAAAGTGTGGCTATAACGCTATAAACGGCTTTTAATGTATTATTTATATTTTTATAAAGTGACTTGATTTTTTTCTTTGAATTAACTCGGAAAGGAACCTTAATTTGCTCCGTTTTTTTAGCTATAGCTTTATTTTATTTAAGAAAGTCCTTTTTTTCAATCGTTACTTTTTTACGGCTAATTTTAGGTGCTCTAAAAAAATGGTAATCCAGATAGTAAAATGGTCGGATAAGGTATAAAGTTTATCCTCTACTTACGCCGCGGCCTTAAGAGCATCGTATATAGCTAAGTCGAATATCCCCCTTGTTTTATAAGTCGGGGTTTTAACTATTAGCTATATAAATCCTTTGTTTATTACAAAGCTCGCGATTTTGTTTTTTAAGACCGGGTTATGTAAATTACGGACGTTTAAAGCTTAATTTTAATAAATAGCGTTAAAGTTATTAATTACTAACGTCTTTATTAAATATAGTAGTCGGAAAAGCCTCTTTAGTATAAAATTGGCTTCGTTGTATTTCGGTAGCCGGTATATGTTATAAACTGTTAGTTTATGTATTTATGTATAGACTATATTAAAGTAGTCTGCGTTGCTGGGTGTATATATGTATTCTTTTTATTTTTTGTGTACGTATATTATAGCGCTAAGCAGGGTGACCCCCTAGTTTCTTTTGGCGTAAAAGCATATATAAAAACCGTGACTTTTAAAGATATGCTGTTTATTACGGTATTTGACCTATAGTTCTTGTATTAAAATAATATCCGTATTAACGTTATGCGTTATTGCTAATAGTATATTATGTATTTTTAATAATATATTAACGTTTGTTTAAATAATAGTAAAATATTTTTTAAAGTTTATTTTATATGCATTTCGTTTTAATTTAGAGCTGTTTATTACGGTCGAAAGTTTTGCGTGCTATAAAGGTAGGCGACCCGTTATTAAAGCCGTCGTTACTAGACGACTTTTTATCGTTATCGTTATCGTTTTTTTTATTATTACTGTTTTTGTTCTTATTTTTTTTTATTTCGTTAGCTTTTTTTTCTGCCTATTTATCGGGCAGGTTCTTAAAATACTTTAGAGCTTAGAAGCCGGTTATAAACGTATTCGCGGCGGATAACTTATCGAAAAAAGATCTACCGCTAAACTACGCGTTAGCAGTGCCGACAAAACGTTATATTTGTTATTTTAGTAGCATATTGCTATCGTTTTAGGTCTCGGGTGTACTAGGTCGCTTTTGCCGCGTTAGCCGGGGAGTTTCCGCGCCGGTTATATTATAATCTGTGTTATAATCTGTAATACTTTAGTCCGTACTATTGCGTACTATAAGCGGGCCGCTTACTATTAAAACAGTTGTTATTAGGAATATAATCGGGACTATTAGTAATAAAACGTTTGTAATTTTTCGATTAGCTATAAAGCGGGTTTTTTTCTAGGCTTTATACGTTTTATTACTAAGTTGTTTTAACGACTGTAGCTACGTTGTAAAAAGTTTAACGATTTTCTTATTTTTTACTATAGGCTTTGTTAAGTAAGTCAAAATCGAAAAAAAATAGGGGCTGTAGTAGTTAACGTAGCGTTCCGGGCTTTTATACGTTTTGGGGACGTATACTTAAGCGTATATAATATATACCCGTTTTTTAATACAGTGACGTAAATCGTGGTACTTTTAGCAATTGTTGTATTGTAAAACCGAGGTAATTTTTGTAATAAGTTTGGATAGCCTAGACTTTAAAAAGGAAAAATTCTTTTAAACCGTTTTTAAAAAGAAATTACTTAAAACAAAAAGTTATATTTAGACTATTAAACGCGATTAAATTATTATCCGGTTTTCGCTATAACTTTTTTTATAATTAAGTTAAATGAGAAGCGTTTAAATAAAGGTGTCTTAGTAATATTTATAACGATATATATAGCCTATTTTTCGTTTTGTTCGGAGGCGATATCGTATTTAGCTAAGGACTTTTTAGCGCTTAGTAGCATTTAGGCTATATTATCGTTTTTATATCGGATAGACTATTTTATAGCTATAGGCGTAGCTATAAAAAAGTCCGCTAAATTTACGTTTAGCGCGTTATAAAGCCGAATCCGGAAGTTTATCGTAAAGAAAGCTCTAAAAAAAAAGCTTTCGGGAATACGAAATAAAACGCGTAATCTATTTTTTAAACTTTTGGTTTTGCGTTATTTAGATACCGTAGTTTAATTAAAGTCGCTAAATAAAGTAATAGCGGGTACTAGCTTTTAATTATTGGTTTTCGGTTTATTTTAATTAGTTTGCGTTTTTTAGGTCGTTTTTTTATTGCTAAATTACGTTTAACGCGTATTATACTATATTAAAAGATTAGGTTAAATAGTAACGCTTACGTAAAAGTGTTATTTAAATTAGCGTTATTAGTTGTTTTCGATAACGTTAATTCTTTTAAAAGAAAGTTTGCTAGTGTTAATAAGCGACGCGGGTTTTTTTTCGGTATTTAATTCGTTTTTGGCCATTTTATATAAAGCGGCTATAATAGCGTTTGCTATACGTTCTGCCTATTTTATATAACTAAAAAAACGTAGGCTAAATGTCGTTAAAATATTGTCGACTGCGATAGTAATCGTTAAAATAATGTTTCGATAAACCGCGTAGTTTTTATTTCTGTTTTCGAAAAAGAGGAGAACTAAGCGGAAGCTTATATATTTAAAGCTTCTAGTGTCTGCTGTCTTTAATGCAGTGCCTAAAGTGGTAAAGGCCGCGGCGGTGTCGCCGTCGGGATTATATCCGGTGTTCGACATTTTAAGAAAAACTCGTATCGCTTTTGTAAAAAAGGGCAAAAGGCCTAAATTAATGGCGTGAAGCCGACGATATTGCGAAAAGTTTTCTTAATAGGCAGTAAAGTGGGTCTTTCCAGGAACTAGAAAAAGTAGGAAGGAAGAAGGTGCGTCTCTGGGCAATGTCGGCGCCTATGTACGAATTGGAAGGCTTGCTTGGGCTATGTACTGCTGGGCTGGGGCTACTGCTAAAGGGGGAGAATATGAAATAGTGGGGTGGTGGTGGCAGCTGAAGGGGGCGCGTAGTTGGGAGGCACTAGGCTAGCTGTCGCTGCGCAGACGAGGTTGGTTCGCTTCCCCAGCTCTAACGGCAATGGCGACCTGCTCGTCCTTTTTTTTCTTGCCCATCGTGTAACCAATCTTATCCAATTACCCCAGTCCCACCGTCCCTTTTCTTACCGCATAAGCAAGCGACCTCCGACGTCTAGAGCAGGAAGGTTTGAGCCGGCAGTTGATTATGGAAGATGGGATTACGAGCAGGAAAGCGTGTTGCAGATGCTAAGGCTTAGGTCATAGAAACTAGGCTATAATAAAGCTGTCTTCTATCCGTGCCGCTTTACATTAAAATATGATCATCGAGTACCGCTTTTTTTACTAATTTAATCAAGAGCATAATTTCCTTATTAACTCTAAAACGAAATTACTATTATTATATACAAGATCGTTAAACGCTTTTTGCTTTTACAGTTTAAACCGGTAGTTTTTTATAACGTTAATTATAATAATTTTAAATATGTATTTAGTTCCCGAAGTTATTGTTATATATGCTATACTGACAGCTAAACATTTATTAATATTGATTTAAAAAACGGAGCAAAAAATAAACGCCTAAAACGGCTTTTTAATATACAAACTTTGTTTTTTAACTACTTAAATATTAAATAAACTAAACTAAATATAAAAACAAATATCGAAATAATATATTAAAACTAAAAGCATAATAACTTATTACGTAATATAAAGCAAAAAATATCTAATATTTTATAACTATTAACTACTTTATATTAAAATTATAAAATATAAAAAAAAAGTTAAATATTTAAATCTTAGTGCTTTATATATATAACCGTTTATAAAACAACGGCCGTTAATAATTACGGCTATAAAAAAATAACTTTTAATTTAAAAACTTTATTAAAAAAGCAAATTCCCGATATTTAATACTTAATATATAAATATAACAAGTTTTTAATTTTTTTTTTAATTCGGGTTTAAAATTAATTTAAAAAAAAATAACAATATATATCGTTAGTAATATAATTTTTAGTATTAAAACTTTTAAATCAAAAAAAAAATAAAAACAAAATACGGCATATAGTTGCTTGCTTAAATAAAAACAGTTATATTTTAGCACGAATTATTAAAACATTTTAGCTTGAATCTTTTCCCGTTTTTAATTGCTTCGGCTATTTTTTTTATTATCGTATATATATAGTTTTTTCCGAACTAAAAATCTGCTTTTTTAAAAACATCGCCGGTTAAATACCTAGTTATACAATACGTAAACTTTTTATATTTAAAGACTTTTTTTAATTGCTAACAAAACTAAATAAAATATTAATATTACAATAGTATTAAACCTTTTACCGGACGTTATACTTATAAAAACCGATTACTAAAATTATTTATATATATAATACAATTAAGCTTTTAAAAATATTTATAGCTTTAAACGCCGAGCTTAATAAGCTTTACGTTAATAAACCGACAGCTTTTATTAAATATAAAACTTTTTTCCCTTTTTAACAACGATATCTTATCGAAGATCCTAATTTTAAAAAACGACGAAGCCGTTATATTTAAAAATATATAATTGTTTAAAAACGCATTATTAAATATTTCACCGTTTAAAAAACATATTATTAATATCAATAAACTAAAACTACGTCGTTTTTTTTATAGTTTTTTAATATTTATACGTACCGGGTAACTATAACAGTTATTAATAATAAACAGCTTATTTTAAACATTTATAACCCCTTTATTTTCGATGTTTGTAATTATTGCAAAAAATATAATTTATGACTTATTTAGCAAAACTATGTATTTTTTTGCCGTATTTAATATCGATTTACTCATTTTTTTTATTTTTTACTTTAAATATAAAGTTAACCGGATATTTAAACAAAACTTTAAAACTTAATTAGAAAAGCTTGCTAAATTAATACTTAGTTCGCTTAAAGTCTTGCTAAATATATTATATATTTTTTTAAGTTCTTTATAAAACTATAAATATTTAATAAACAAAATTATTTTCGTGCTTTTTTTATAATTCTTTTAAAATATTTAAGCTCGTTATTATTAAAAGTTTTTTACAATTTTATAAAATAATTCCAATATTTTTATAACTTCGTTACGTTATATTTTTATTATATTATTCCGAATTATAAATCCTTTTTTAAAGCTTTATATAATAACGTAAGTTCTTTATAAAAAGCCAAAAAACGGCCGAATAATTTAACGGAATATTTGCTTAGTTTATATACTAAATCTATATACTATAAAACCTTTTACTTTTAAAAAAACTTGTTTTTTTTTTACGGAATGCTATATTTATTAATTTAAAGGCGATCGACCTTTATAGCTTATATATATATCGTAATACGCTTAAAAACGCAGTTCCGAACTAAAAATAAAAAAACTTTAGCTTTTTTTTTATTTTAAATTCGATATCCCTTATTTTTCCTATTTTTGTAATCGGACAAATTTTACGTATATAATAACGCGACATAGTTTGTTTTAAAAGATATATTAATCTAGGTTTTACGTAATAACTTTTTATTTTTTATATCAAATTTAAAACATTTAAAAATTTATAAAACATAAATATCTTTTTTTTATATCTTTTTATTTTTTTAAATATCGAAAAAAAATAATACAATAAATATTCCTTAATGTTCGCTTATTTTAAACAGTATTATATAAAAATCGTTATCCATCGTTTATTACTAAAAACATAGTTATAAAATTAATAAGCTTTCTAAAAACGGCTAAATTATTATATAGATAAAATATATAAATAAAAAATATAAAATAAAATAAGCATAAGAAACACAGGTTTAAAACAAATAAAAAAAATCAAAAAACTAACAATATTTAGAAATTTACTAATATATATAATTAAATACTTAATATACTTTAATACATTTTATACTTTTATTTAAACTTTATAAATCTATCGAAGTAATAATTCAAATATAAACAGATTTTTTTTTATTAGTTTTGTTCTTTTTTGCTTTTATAAGCTAATCAAAACTTTTTTGCTTATTTTATAGTTATTATATTTTTTTCTCTCGTTAACACTCGGTTTTTAAATTTTTTTATTGTTTATTTAACTAATAATATATTTTTTCTATCGCCTAAAAACTTTATTGTTTATATAATAAATTACTATATATAAAACAGCATAAATACCGTTTAATTTATAATTTTAACTTAAATAAAACTATAAAAAAAAAGCATTAACTAATGCCTAGTTTTAAATGCATAAATACTTCGCTTTACTTAAAGTTTTTTCGAATTATTTTTATATTTTAACATATACAATCTATAACTAAGCTATATATAAATACTATCCTCTACTATTTAAAAAATAAAATTGTTTTAACTTCTTTTTTATCCAATTAACAATTAATATTACTCCTAAAAATAGAACAATTAACATAACGATAAATAATATATAGAATAAAATAACAAAGCAAAATAAAATTATTTTTTTGGCTATATTTAAAAATAAAGTTAAAAATAATATATAAAACAGCCTTAATGATTATTAGTTTATAGTTATATATTTATAAAACTTTAACTACTTACGCTATCGCTTTAATATTACGGAAAAAGCCCTCTATACCCTTTTTTAAAACATAATCAAATAAAATCTTGCATAAATTAAACTTAAAAATAAATACATTCTTTATTTTAATTACTATAAACTTTATTCCTTTATTTTATTTATTTCCTTTTCTTTTTTATATTTATTATATACTTTATAATCATATTTATTTTAAATTTTTTATTTATTTTACTTTTAAACATTTTTTTATTTTATTCTTTTTACTTTATTATATTTATTTTTATCCATTCCCTCTCTCTTTAACATTAGTTTTTGTTTTATTGTATACACTCTTCATTTCATTTCCTGTCTCTACTCTGTATGTCGGCATATGTCGGCACTTCACTTAGTCAGCTACCCCACTCCCTCCATCTCATTACCCCGCCATCTCTTTCTACACTCCAGACTCAATTCAATCCATAAACTAGTTAAAACCAAACAAAAAAACGTTAAACGAAGTACTGCAATGATACATAAGGATAGGCAGGGCAGGCGAACGATGGATCTATTCGCGCCAGCTTTCTATCGTTGGCAGTCGTTAACTCGCTATACGCCTATAAAGGGAGTCTCACGTTATCGGTAGCGGGCTTATTATCTATATAGGTACCAATGATCCTATACATTACGCGACATGAAAACTTAGTACTAGCATCGAGATATAAGACCAGGTTTCGACGAACTATAGCCTTTAGAAAACAACCTTTTTATGCGACGAAACAATGCCAGTAAGAAATTAATCTATATTAGTACTATATCCAGCAGGAATATATGCGTATTCTAGCTTTTTATATATTCTTAATAGCATTATCAAATGCCGTGATAATAAAGTTGTAAAGCTGATTAAAATCTTAAAAAAAAGTTCCGAAAATTAGCTTAACATTATTACTAAATAGGATTGTTTTTAGTTTTAAATAAAACGGCTTTACTATAT
Source organism: Xylariaceae sp. FL1272 (assembly GCA_022432385.1). Classification (NCBI taxonomy): domain Eukaryota; kingdom Fungi; phylum Ascomycota; class Sordariomycetes; order Xylariales; family Xylariaceae; species Xylariaceae sp. FL1272. The sequence goes on from JAJJXC010000060.1 coordinate 192,008, forward strand.
TTAATAACGTTAAGAACTCGCTTATAATACCTTTAAATCCGTTTACGTTTATATCGCCTGCTTTAAACTAGGCAATCTTTTTAAAACTGCCGACCTCCTACCTCTAAAAAAGGCTGACTTTATACGGCTTCTTTTTATTACAAGCAAATCTATTGCTTCACGATTGCCGCGCGCATATTTAAAACAATACGTAAAAAAAACGATTCGAAATCGTAGCAATAAATATAATCGGTTTTACGCAGTATTTCGACCGCTATAAACTATATCGTATTTATTTAATACCGCGTTCCGCTCGGGCCGTTATTTTTTACTTTAATTAAATTAAAATCGATAAGCATATTTTTAAAACCGTTTGCTATTTTAAACTTTGTTATAATAATATTATTTAACGAAATATTATAGTAAAATATATTACCCGTTTTGTATAAAAATTAATATGTTTTAATCGCATTTTATATCGCTTTAAACAGTTTTTTAACTGTCTAAAAATCGCTAACTACGTAGCCGGCCGGCAAAATAACAAAGTAGAAATAAATCTTATTTTTTTATTTATTTCCGTTAAAGCTATAAAAACTAAGTTTGCTCGTACCGGTTATTGTTTCGCCGCTTTGCGTCCGGACCGGCTACTAATTATTAAACCGTCGTTTTTTAGATTTTAATATATTAAATCGATAATCGGACGATAATTTTTGCTTATAATTTAATATATTTTTAATTTTAACTAATAACAGATCTTTAAAGTAAACTTTTTTATTCTAAAATTTATAACGTTTAAAAAACTTTAAACCTTTTCGCAAATCGGCAATAGTAATAATTTAACAATAAGCCACAACCGTTACTACCCTTTTAACGCCTTGATTTTTAGCTAACTTTAGCTGCTTTACTTCTTATATACGCTTATTAAATGCTTATAAAAACTTAGCGACGCTATTATTTTAAACCTCGTAATACGTAATACTATAACAAATAATAGTTTTTTGCTTTATTATTAATTTTATTAGCTTTATTTTCGTTTTTTTATCGTTTATAGTATTTAAAATAACGTAATAATATTTATTTTTTTATTTAATAAACATATTTAAACCTATAGCATTAATGTTTATTATAGCGTAGTTAACGAAAATACGTATAAATATATCGGGTTTATTGTAAATATTAAACGGTTTTAAACTATACGATTTAAATCGGTCGAAAACTTATAGCTCTATTATAAAAACGTATAAAATAAAAACGTAAACGAATCGCCGTATCGGCTAGTCAATAAATACGCCTTATATTAAACGTATAAACTAAAAAAAATCGGCCTTAAACTAATTAGTATCGTAAAACGACTTTTATTTTTTAATTATAAAAACGTGCTTATATTTAAGCTTACTGCCTTATTTTAACGCAAATAATTAAAAAAAACAAATTCATTTAACTTTTAGGTTTTTTAAATTTATAAGCCGTTTTTGTTATATATAATTTATATAACGTATTGTTTAAAACATAGTTTGTAAATAAATAAAACTAGTCCTAAACTAACGGTTTAGTAGGCAAAAACAGGAATAACTTTTATTTCGTTTTATTATGCTTTATTATTACAGCCTCTAATATATTTATTTATTTCTTATACTAATTTTTAAAATTAAAAAACTTATCGCAAAATCTTTTTACGTTATAAAAAATACAGTCTTTAATTTTATAAAAAAACTTTTTTTTAATAATATCGCGCGTTTTGTCATCGGCAAGTCGGTTCGAGCTAAACTTAATAAATATTCCTTTAAAAATTAAAGCAATACTAAACGGAAAAAAATTAAAAGCGCTAAAGTTATCGATAATATCGAAAACAGCTTATTAAATATCGGTATTAAAAAAATCAAAAACGATATAATAAATAAAAAAGTTAAAATTTTTAAATTTTACTAAACTTATTTAAACAAATTTATAAATATTAAATAATATCGTTATTCCGTTACCGTTTTTATTAGGCGTAAACAGTTTAAATATAATTAAAAAGCTAGCTAAAGCTAATATAAAACTTGTAACGTCTTTTTAATACGTATTTATATTATCGAAATCGCGTAACTTTTATCGAATACGATTAAGCGTGTTTTTAAAAAAAGATTCGGAAATAATATCTATCGCTTGTTATAAAAAAGCCATTTTATTATAATATATAAAAAAAAAGTAAATAAAAAAACAAAAAAATAAACAAAAAAACGCGTTTTTATTAATAAGCGCGTTTAATACAATAAAAAAAATAAGTTTTGCTAATCGTAAATCAATACGCGGATTTATAAGTGCTGGCGGCGAAATATTTTTTTTACTTTTTTATAGCATAACGTAAAAAATTAAAAATCGAAAAAACCTACTTTTTTTAAAAAAAGCTTTAAAAAGATATTATTATATAATAATTATTTTTTTTTATTTAGTGAACTTTTACCTTATACCCCAGTTTTGAAACAAAGTCGAATACTAAATAAAGCTAAGTTCCGATAAGCTCCTTTTTTTTTGCTTTTTTTTCTCCTTTAAAAAACTTACATCGTTAATCGAGCTAACATAGTTTATATTTGTTACGAACCAACATTCCAGCTGACCTATTGTTCAGGCCAAGCGGGGAATAGCAATCCAGGAACAGTAACGGAAAAATGCATATCCAAAGAATAAGCATAAGTCACGTGACCATCCTCAGTAGTGCTCAGTAAGCTGTCACTAAGCAGTACTGATTAGGACTAAGTGGCACTAAGCCACGTAATTATAGAGGAGGAAAAGAATTATATAAGTATCTTTTATGTATCTAGTCATTCTTTTACTCATTTATTAATTTAAATATTCAGTTTTTTCTTAAAACTGAGTAGAAAGCATTTCCTAACGACTATTGTTATTCTATTACTTAATAACATAACGAAGTTTCTTGACGAACTAAACCCCTTACTACCGGTTAAGACTATTGTTGACACTGGTCGTTACAATATTTAACACTTTATTTTAAAAATAACTCGTAACGGCTGTAATAGCTGCTTTAAATATTCCGCTTGTTTTAACATTATTAACGTAATAGCAATAACTAATTTAAAAATTTCTAATATAATTAAATATAACGCTATAAAATATTATAACAATTAATACGATAATACGATCTTTTTAAACACGTAAAAACTTTTTTTTTTATATTATACTGCCTAATATAAGTTTTAAAAACTGCTTTTAAATATACTTTAACGTACTCGAAATACGCGGAGATGTAGTACTTAAAGCCATAAAACTAAAAAGTTACTTAGCCTGCTTCGATATAAAAAATGTTAAAAAGCACCTAAAAAAAAGCAAGTCTTCAAAATATATATATATTAAAAAAAAGCAGTTTCGATATAATATAAAGCTTTAAAAAACAGCTAGCTTTAATAAACTCGGTATAAACACTATTGCTATTTAATAAAAAAATAAATCAAATAACGTAACAAAATTTAAATCTCGACTAATAATACAAAACGAAAAAAGCATTTACTATAAATTTAACATTATTAAACAAATATTTAATTCTATATTATACGTGGTACGGAATAAATAAATCGCCAAAAACAAACAATTAAACTACTTTAACAAATTATTCTGAACAAATAGTATTAAATAACCGATTACTAATATCCGTAGTACTTTTGCCGATAAACTTGTTATTAAATAAACGCAGCGTAATAATATTTAGATTGCTATTATGCGTAAACATTAACGGTTATTTCTCTTTTTTTTGTATTGTTCTAAGGTGGCGTAGGCATCCGAGGTATAATTTATAATTCCGTAAACATAAATAACAATAAGTTGCAAGTATCGATTACTGATACGGTTTGCAAGATTGATCATTTGCTTAGCCCGATTTAGATAGTCTTTTAGTATATAATAAAGAGCTTACGTTACTACCCCGATGGCTTCTTTAAAGTTATGTACTAAAAGGATTTAATAACGACTAATTCGCGGCGTTACTACTCTGCCGGGACGAATCTTCGTGTTTTCGTCATATACGCTAAATTGTGACTTATGCTATGGTCTGATTTAATAGAACTTACTGATTTGGCAGGTTCGTAATCTACGCAAGCTAGAAGTTGTTCATCCTTAGCCTATGGCTAGTCCAGATCAATTTCTAGTACCGATCCTTACCTCCTACTAGGCCATGATCCATTAAGGTCCCGACTTTTGACTTTTCGCAAACAGCACATGATGTTTAGGTACAATAAAGACAGATAACGACAGAAATAGCCCTTTGTAGCATAGCTGCGCAATTGGCTTCGACTTTAGGCATATTTTGCCATTTTTGCTAAGGCAAAGCACCGAGGTCATGCTCGACCGTCTTTGCTCTTTTTTGTTCTCGACGCAATTACTTGAATCTGCTTACGCATTTTATTAGCTTCCAACGGCTTAGGTAGGATTTCAAGGAAAGCTCGTATAAAAGGGCATAGTATCTACAGTATAGTTAATATGGACGTACTATCTTGTACTATAGTTACTGTTAATACTTTAAAAACTTTAACTTGCTTTGTTTTCTGGTTTTTAGACCTTGGTTAGCGAAATCCCGAAAAAAGCGACGCCTTCCTATATATAAACGCAAGCGACAATAGTATTCTCTATAAATGTTCAAACTACTTGACTTCGTATACTATGCCGCCTGTTATGCGGGATAGGTATGCGGGCAAGGTGACTTCTACACCTGTTTTATCCTACGATTGTAAAGCGAACAAGCCTTATTCGACCCAATTATCCACAATATCGAGTAGGAACGAGGGCGGGATTCTTACTTTTGATATCGCGCCGCTTTATCTAGGCCTATTTTGCTAACTTCCTATTACGGGTAAGATCAGGAAAAACGTTTCTAAGAACTTATGACTTATAAATTTATTTATATTGTAAGCTTTTATAGCGATCGCTTAACGTCGAGAGTCTCGCATGCCGCGTCTTTTTACAAAAATGGCTTAAGGTGTTACTGTGGACATTATTACAAAAGACTTCTTGATCTCAAACGCTACGCGGAAGCTAGAAGCTGTCCGGTGGCTAAGCACGAGCATATACGCGAATTCATATGCTTGCTGTCTTGCCTCGGGCAAAAGTCCATTCCGGGCCACCTTATCTTCCGAGGGCTGTTTCCGACCCCATGCTGGCCAAAACATGGGACGGATCATCAATAGGTTTTCTCGCTGCCGCATTTCCTTGCACAATACGACGTTTTGACGGAAATGGTTGCCGTGTTGCTTAAAAAACGCATTCTATATACGGCAAAAAAGGTGCTACAAAAGGGTCGCAGCGCACCGACTTAGGTGTCGCGTTATATTGTTTTCTACTCGGACTCGCAAAGCTTTATCGTTAATGCCTTATGTTAAGATACCTTTATATTTCGAGGCTTATTTGCATATTGGAGACTAAAGGCCCTCAAACTGGTTTTCTACGGCTACCTATACCTTTAGGACTTGCTGTATATATCTGGCCCCTATTTACTTTTAGCATAGCCTAATATTAAATATAAAGATTCACGTGTTTAAGGAGCAGCTAATTGCCGTTTGTGTTAAAGGCCGCAAACAGTCTACTAATTGACAGTATCCGGAATCCGGGACAGCTTCTTCGCGTAATCGACGTTTTCTTGTCTGCTTTTTTCGTAAGGGACGAAGTTATTCGTCGCTTCTTTGTAAACACGGCTTAGCGGGTAGCAGATTTGCGGTCTTTAACTGTCCAAATCGACGTTAATAATCGAAGATGGCGAATGCTTTAAAATCAATTACTTTCACAACTAGGAATGCCGCAATCATTATGCCTAGATTCTGCGATATCAAATAAGAATCCTACGAGAACTAAGCTTCAAAAACACGAAAAGAAGAACCTAAATTCGTGTAAACTTGCGAACATTACTGGGCTGGCTCTCGATTTTTACGTAAACAAGCAGATTTAGAAATTTGAAACTGAATGGCATAAATATTTAAGACAACTCAAATGGTCTACGTCCTCGGATTACATAGAAAAATGCTCCCGATAATAGTGCGGGTAACGCTAGTGGCGATAAACACATTCTAAAATAACATATGACTTTTCTAGGCGCCTTAAACAAAAATAAAGAATTCGAAATAATGTTTTTCCTTTTTATATGTACTAAATCCGGCTACGGTAATAAATTAGTCTTCTCGGGAGTTAATGATAGCTACCCCGGGTAGCAGCCCTTAGGTGCCGGAGTGGCAGGCGGCGGTAGTGGTTGTGGTTGAATTGGCTCGTTTTGTAAAAGGATCGATATGACTCTTGTTCCCCGCCACTCACAACTTAAATTATACAGTAACCAGTGCAATCTTTTTATACTACTCCGTTATATTACTAATCGTCCGTTAAATCTCTGCCATCTTTTCTCGTGCCTTCTATATCGACGCTATACGGCGGTCCGGTCCCGCTAACCATCGATTAACGTCTTTACTTAGTTTATCGTATCTGCATTGTTTCTTTGCTTTGTTTAAAGTTGATTTTTCTAGTAGTATTCATAACGTTCCGGAAAGAGTATTTGTTTCACACAAACACAAAAAGTACATATACATATATAAAAAAGAGGTAGCATTAAATAGCCCTAAATCTTGATCACCTTTTTGCACTTTAGATTGTTCTTCTCTATACCTTCATTTTAACTGCAATCCCATTGCAGTTATATTACTGTCTGGGATATTAAAGTTAGTCTAATAAATCCAAACGACATTATTATAAGAAAAAACTATAAATAACTAATGGTCGTTCTGGTTTAGCCAATAATAATGTTTAAGTAGTAGTGATGTTTATATATTTACTACGTACTCCGCTATCGACTCATACAGAGGAGATAAACGCTTAAATACCGCACTCGCTAATCAAAGGAACTGTTCCGCCAGTTCCCATTTTTGTCCCTGTATAGCCATACTAAAAAGGCTCGAATACTAACCCCAACCGCGCGCTAAAAAGTTGGCTTAATCTTTTTAAGGAAAAAGTAATAGGCGGCAACAACATAGTTTAAATGCATTAGCCTATATAATCAAACCGCTAATAAATTCCGCGATAAGCTGTTTTAGGAAATGTTAAGGGACCATTACGCAAATGCCTAACCCTGCAAACCATCCCCTTAATGCCATCTTCAAAATACTGCCATCCTCAAAATAATGCCATCCTTTTAACACATAGGCACTATTTTCTCTACAAGCATCTTTTTATTGTTAACTCTCTATCCCTATAGCGTTAAATTATCCTTTAATTGTTATCTCTCTACTCTTATCTCCTAATTACCATCTTTTTAATATTAATTAGCACCGCTTTTTTTGAAATAACACTGAAATACCCTAGTAAGTCAATTCGGTGCCTACTTAAAACTTGCTTTAAATTAAGAAATTAACGCTTTTTGTTACTTGAGGCTATATTAGTTATCTGCGGCCTTTTATAGAAAACGGGCCATATTATCTGCGATAATAATAGTGGCTTCGGGATAAAGCGATAATATTTGCTTGCCTAACAGCTTAAAAGCCTTTAGTAGTACAAAAAAGTCACGACTATACCAAATTAGTCTAGCCCGGTCTTAGTGCGCTAAATCTTTTATATAATTTTGTTTATTTGGTTTAAGGCGAAAAGTAAAAGAACGAGTGAATTTTGGCTATAAGCAAACTATCGCGTCGTAAAACGTCTGCGTTTCTTTATATTTTTTCTTAATAAAATAAACAATAAAACGGCAAAATAAATGTTAATAGCGATGCTTTTGTTATTTTTTCTAACTTAATATTCGAATTTACTTTCTAGTCGCTTTTTTTTAATAAAACTTTTTAAATGTTATAAGATCGTTGCTACCCGTATATAGTATAGCCTAAAACCTTATTATTGCTTACTCGCAGTAATTGTAAATTTTTTAAAAACTTAAAGGCTAAAAACCACCTGTTTATCGTTACTGTTGATTCTAGCTGGCAAAAACGTATTTTAGAGCAGGTTAACGTAATAGTTAAATAACTCGCGGCGATGGTCTGCCTCGAAAGACTTATTGTTAATTATTTTTTTTCGCAAATCGACTTATATTATTGTTAGCACGAATACGTTTTTTAAGCTTCGGATACTTAAGTCTTAAAAGTATTTTTGGCGCTATTTTCTTTCTGGGCGAAGCATATTAAGAGGTAAAATAATAAGTTTCCGAACCATTGCCGGCCGTGCCGCTCGGAAGCGGATCTATCGCTTTTTCGTTTTTTACCGGTTACATAATTATTCGTAATCGTAATAGTTTAAAAAAAAAAGTTCCAAACCAAAATTCGATTCTAGCTGCATTAACATCGCCTTTATATCCTTTTTGTATTACTATGCGCTGCCCGGCTGCTAAAAACTAGTATTAAAAAAGATCTAGTCTTTTAACCGCGCGCTGAAAAAACGAAATGTTTTCTCTTATCAACTGTTTGCAGAAGACTATCCCGTATTAGAAGGAAATCATATTCAAAAACATTATAATAGCCCTAAACCCATGCGGCCTCCCTACAAAAAAACAAAAAAAAAATAAGAAACAGGTTACAACTAGTATTGTTTAAAGCTAAAAAAGCGAACCAGACCCCAACTAGGCAAAAGATTGCAATCATTTCCCAAAAATCAATTACTCAAAAATAGTAACCGTTATAAAATCTGTCCTACTACAATTAACAAGTCTCAGTTGTAAAAATTAAGATAATGTGAAGTAGGGCCGCAACGCGCGTGAGAAACAAAGAGCGTAGGTATACGTGCGGTTTTAGTTTTGGATATAGTTTTGGACGTAATCAAAAAAAAAAAAGCTAGCTAGGCAAAGTTTTAATAATACAGAGTGCTTGCCCCAAATAGATCAATGTCTGTCTACTTAGTATCAAAAGAAATGGAGTTTACTTTTCCTGCTAAAAGGCAGCGGCACTTGATGGTTAGGGGCTGAAAATAGTGGACGTAGTTAGGCCTTGTCGTCCCTGTAGCTTCCGCCGGGACACTCGAAACCTGGCCCACGGCTTCGGCATATATATTTGCCTACGCGCCGCCGCCGCCGCTACGCAACGACCTTAGATCTTACCGCACTAGTATCTATTTATACTAGCTTCAAATCTGGCTATTTATATCTAATTAAGTCTTATTATATATAGGACGTAAGCGCGTTTCCGATTTGGTTATTTTTTTTAAGATGTATATTGTCAACTTTTCTATATGTTACTACTACCTGCCGCTAAGTGTCGACCGCCGAACGATATTACCGTCGTCGATAAGCCTTAGCCTAAAAAACAAAAGCTCTTATATCCCGACTAACCGCCGTTTGTTTTTTAAAACAGCTTGTCTAAAATTTTTTTAATAAAAAGCACTTTATAAAAACTAAACCGAAAAAACATTTCGTACGCTATTAATAAACGAAGAAAGCTTGTTTGTATATCGATAAAGCCCGTTACGTAATATTTTAACAGCTTTAGCTAAATATAATTTAAAAAAATTAAAAAATTTGCAAAACGAAAAAGCTTCGACTTATTCGATTTATAAGCTTTACGCTATTTCGAATCTACTGTCGTTGCGACTAGTTTAAAAATAAGCTTAAGCTTTAAGCTTTTTAGTTTTAGCTAACGGAAACGTAACTTAATTTTAATTTTACTTTTAAAAAAAGCATTTAAACGTTATAAACGATTAGTATTAAAAATATAGGCCCGTATAATTATACGTTTTAATAGCATTTTATTAACTACAGGGTTTATTTATATAAATACGAATATTTTAACGAGAAAACACTTTTTACTTTAGAAAACCTTGAAGAAATTATACGAGTTATCGTTTGTCCGCGATTTTCTCTGTTTTTTTTTCGTTTTCCTTTAAACGATTTTAAAAAATTCGAACGAGCAAATACGTATACGTTTAAAAAATAACAGGTTATATCTACTATTATACCGATTATTAAAAGCGAGGTCAGAAATATTAAGTGCGTTTTTAGGTAAATACCCTTTATTAGTTTCGATTACTTTATAAATAGCTTTATTATGCCCGGTAATCCGGATTGGTATTACGGCGCTTGTTTTAAATAATTATATAAACAAATCCAAATAAAGCTTAATAGCTACATAGTTTTTTTTTATAACATAATTTTTTTATCGTGCCTAATTTTTTTCTTGCTATTAAAAGTCCAAATAAGTTTTTTATAATAACTAAGCGATAAACTTATTATAATAAGGCGCTTAAAACAAAAAGCATTTGCAGTTTTTAAACGTATAGCGATATAAAACCTGTTTTAGATAATAAAGCATATACGATTATATTTACTTATTACGGTAAGACATTTAAAATATACACTAGTTATTTATTTCTACTAATTAGTTTAAAAACAAATAGCGAATATATAATAATATAAATTAACTTATAAAATATAACTGGTAATGCTAGTATATTTAGGCAAAGCGCGGCTGTTTATCGAAATGTAAAAGACTAGGCAAAGCGGATAAAAGACGAAACGATTAAAAAAGCAAACAAAACGGTAGCACGAAACGAAACTAGCCCGTCGGCACCTCTAAACGATCCGGCTTTAAGTTTTGCTTCTAGTTAACGGACACTAACGCAATTTTGTTTCGACTCTAATACCGCATTTTTTTTTGGCGATTTTAATACTTTCGCGGATAAATTAAGGCAAGATATGCCGTCGACAAAACGTACTCGACGCCGTAAGCAACAACTTATTATTGCAAACTCGGAATCATAAATATATATTAATCTCGATAATCGTATAATAATTGCAATTAGTAAGCTATTACTTGTACTAAAGCCGCTACTGTTTAACTTTCTTCAAACTATGCCGTAACTGCATTTATAACGAGCTGTTAAAAATATAGCGCATTTTAGTACAAATAAAAAAGCTGCCAATCTTTTTAATAATTCGACTTTTTTTTTTATTTAAATAAATAAAAAAAGCATTAAGCAACGCTAAACGGAGCCAGTTGCGGATCGGGGCAAAAGCTACCAACTAATACGTAATCAAAAACGCGGCCAAAAGTTTTTCCGGTACTATGTTTAGATCCTGCATATTAAAATACATAAATAAATAGTCGAAACAGACCCAAATATATAGTTTAATATAACATAACCGTCGACGCTTAAACTTTATAGGCTATAGTCTTAATTAATAAGGGTGTATGCCGGGTTTTTCTTACCGGGTATGGAAAAATAGCCGAAAACGTTAAATAAAAACGTCTCTATATTTTTAGTAGTAATCTCTAAGTTTTTGGAGTGCTATTACCAATAAAAGAACAAGGCGAATACTTTAGCTACTAAAACCAACCTTTTTAGCCTTTTCCTTTCTTTAGGAAAAAAGGTTAACGTATTAGTTTTCGGTAGTACATTACAAAGCAAGGTTAACACTATTTACAATCTTCGCTTTTATTAAAGCATTTTAGCTAATATGATTTAATCGTACGTTAGTGCTATCTTTAGTAATAATATCGCGTTATTTCCGTTTATTATACTTTAGCTGTAAATAAGTCTGCGCTATTTAGAACGAAGGGTTGTAGATTTTCGCACGGTTTAATAGTGCGTTATTAAACGCTAAAGTTAAAAGGGTTAAACTTCGTAACCTATAACTTAGCTTATTAATATTAAATATATCTGCAGATTAATATTTAATAAATCGAATAAAGCTTTTTATTTAAATTTTAAATACTATATTTACCACGTATTTCAATGCGGTATATAAAAGATTACGTTAAAAGCGCTAGCTTTAATATAAATAAGAACGTTATACGTCGTCGTTAGTTTATTACGTAACGAACTAAATCCGTTATGAAATTAACTATGTCCGTTAATAGTGTTTCTTAGCCTTTTATTATAAAAACGTTTTTAAGAATATAAAGTGCGAAACTTGCTATTATTTAGCGTTTTTAGTAATTTTTAGCTGCGTTGGCGTATATATACTAAATAAACTTTTTAAATTAAAAGATTAATATTAAAAATAAAATTTGCTATTTCGCCAGCTTGTTTACTAAGTCGGACGTAGCCTTATTTATAAATGCCGTTACGTCGTATTAAGCCGTAACTATTTATATTTGGACGTAACTAATAAAGTATATAACGGATTCGATTTAATTACTTTGCGTAGAATGTTTTCTGCTGCTTATATAGCTGTAATACCGCAGTAAAAATGCCGAGATAAAGCGTTTTATTATTGAGGATAAGGCATAAACGTACGTAACAAAATCACGTTATCAAATGTATTTAATAATTAAAACAAAAAGCCAAAATAAATATAAAACATTTTGTTTTTTTTACCGATAATGAATTAAATAGGCTTAAAACCGAGTTTAAACAATATATATTAACGTAAATAGTTTTAATAACGATTAAAAAACTTTACTGCTTGCTACCGTTTGCCGGATAACTTTTTTTAAGTTATTACTATATTAGTTAGAATTTTTTTCAATTAGTGCTAGAACGCGCGCGTAAAAAATAGAAAGCGGCAATCGGAAACCTTCTTCTTTGTTCTTTTCTTTTTAATTTCTTGCTTTTTTTATAGTTATATATAAAAATATAAAAATAGCATTAATAAAACCTAACTTTTTTTTTAGCGATGCTTTTTTAAGATTTTTTTCGAGCGTATAAAATTAAATGTAATAATATAAGCAGCAAAAAACGAAAATATAATAAATATTGATTTTTATTTATTTGTTTAGCGGGTTTATAAAAAAAAGGCCGCTTAACGGAGAAATAATAAATAACTATAACAATTTATATAAACTATTTTTAAACAAAACTATAAATCGTTTTCGATAAACGATTGCCGAAAATTATATTATATATATGCCGTTTTATTTTAAAATACCGAAATGCTTTATAATATTATTTATAATAACAAATAAATAAACTTAGCTTTTTAAATTTTTAAAAATTTCGTAGCTTATAAAACAAAGTAATAATAAACGATAGGACTTTATTTTTTATATATAGCAACTGTAATAAATCGGTTAAAAATACTTATTAAAAACGGCTAAGCTGCCGGTAAAATAAAATCTAAACCCGAAAAAAATAACAAATTTATCGCGATTTAAATCTATTATAACGCGGTTTTTTCTCTTTTGTTAGGAAATAATATGCATATATACAAACGCATAGCTAATCGATAGTTCGTATATATATAAAGCTTTTTGCTTTCTTTGTTTTTTACGTTAAATAAAACAAACTAAATTATATAAACGTGTAAATCCGATAAAATATATTTTATAAAAGTTAAAAAAAATATTTATAAACGCGATTTATATATAACGTTAAATATATTAAAAACTATAAGCTAATATATTATAAGGTTTTATACGCAACAGTTGTTTGTAATAGCAAAGTATTTCGAAAAGGCGGCGCAAAAAGCAGTAATAAGCCAATATACTATACCGCAGCTAAAAATAGCTTATTTTACCTTCGAAACGGCATATTTAAGTAAAGATAGCAAAATATAAGGATTAAAACGCGAAGCCGATATTATAGACCGATTTATACAGGTATATATTTAAGGAGCTTTATATAAGAGTACGTAAAAAATATAGGGTTTAATAAATAAAAAAGTTGGTTTCAGAAATAATGCCGGTATAATAGCTAAATTTATAAAATATATCGTAAATACAATAAGGCAGTATTTTATAAAATCTATATATAGTTTAAAAAATAAGCCAGTTAGCGTTTAAAAATCTTGGCAAATATAAATTAAGCTTTAAGAAATATATTTTTAAAAAATAATATAGACTTATTTACTATATAAACTATATAAAACTACCGTTAATAAATAGCTTATTCCTAATTAGCCACGCGTTTAAGGAATAACTTTTATTTACTTTTTTAATAGCTTATTTAGTTTATAAAAATTAAAACGTAAAATCTATCGTTTTTTAATCTTTATTTATAAAAAAAAATAAAATAAAGGCACGGTTTTTGTTGTTATAACGTAAACCCGATTCGTAACCGATAATTATAAGCTATAACCTATAAGCAAAAATTTTGTTAGCTTATAAGTTATTTTTAAAAATTGTAGTCTATAAACGTATATGCTCGAGCTGCCAATACGTAAATACTGCTTAAATATTTTTATATGTTGTTAAAAAGCTGCGCTAATTAAAAAACTTAAATAACGTTATACTGCTTCTTCTCGAATATAACTTATTTTTAAGCGATTAAAAACGAAAAAAGTTAATTACAAACCCGTATAAAATAAATTACGTCGGTTTAAAATAATAACTTAATTTTATTATTTATTTTAAAAGTTCTGATACGAAATATATAGGCAATTGTTTGCTATTTATATTAATAAAGGACAAAGCTATATTTAAACTGTTTTTTAAGTTTATTATCTACCGCCGACACCTGAAACTTAACTAGCTAACTAATTGCGCCTTCGTTCTAGCTATAGTCTTAACGCCGTTATAATGCTATACGGGATTTCCGCGTTAACTTAGTAAACTTAAAAAATATTGCTATAAAAAAACGGTATAGATTTGAAGTAGCATATGCTTTACGTCTGCAGTCCTAGTTTATTAAATTTAATTAAGGTACTTAGGTTTATATTTTTTACTTAATTTTTATAAACGCTTTAGATAAACATAAATACTTCGAAATAATATTTTTTCTCTTTTTTTTTTTATGAACTAAGTCCGGCTACGGTAATAAGATAGTTTTCTTAGGCGTTTAATAACAGCTACTCCGGGCAGCGGCGCTTAAATGCCGAGAACGTAGTATTTGCCGGGCCCGAAACCTTATAAAATTAATTGCGCCGCTGCTTCGTTTCGTGACGAAACAGCGATACTACTACCGTTAGCATTGAGTTTCCCGGGCTAGCACCGGTTAGTAATAACGACACTAAGTTTTTTTTCCTTTGTTATAAAACTGTTATATTTGTTTTTTTGTGCTAGCTACTAGTAATACTATTACTTTTTCTCGCATATTTCTATTTATTATCGTGCCGTCTACAATATTCCAAACTGTTTATACGATTTTGTATGTAAATACTTTCGCAATATAGTAACAATTAAAAAGTACGACAATATTAGAAATGCTAATGTAGCTAACTAAATAGTTACAATGCCGACCGTTAAAGCTTTTTTACCGGTCGATCGAAAAAAAGTATTGCTTTTTTTGTTTTTAATAGCCGCTTTCCGACAGTATATTAAACCTTCGACTATTATTGCTAAGTTTTTTATTAACTTTTTCGATATCTTTCCCCGTAAGATTTAGGCTATGATATTTTTTTATTTAAAGCCGATAGATTTAGTCCGTATATTGCGAATTAATTACGGCTTTTGCAATTTATGCTTCGATAAGCAGCTTTAGACGTATTTTAACGTTTTTGAAATATGCAGTAAAGCATTAGCAAATATTGTTGCTAAGATTATTTTATCGGCCGGTTTTTTTATACGCGATTTAAGTTTTTATAGTTATACTAAGCCTGAAAAACTTTAAATTAAGCAAGTTTTTATAGTAGCTTGTACAAATTTGCTCTGTGTTTTGTTAGTATGCTATAATTTATAACGACCGATATTTTATAAATTATTTTAAATAAATAAAAAACTAACCCGTTTAAATCTTATAGGCATAATAATAGTATTAAATATAATATACTAGATCATATTTAAGAACTATATACAGTTAAAAAGTTTTAAAGTAATTGCTTGTCGATATATAAATGCGATAAGTATTAAAGCCGTTTTATAAGGTTGTTATAAGCTTAAAGAGTTATAGGCTAGCGTTATTTGGAGATTTGGCAATTTAAACGTTGCTTAAGCTATTTTTTAAAATAACACGCTCGAATATTTAGTCTTTAGCGATTGCGACAGCCTAACAAATAAGTCGTTCTAAACTATAATTTAAGGCTTTATTAAATTTAAAAACGATAACTTTACGGTTAAGATAACTGTGCTATTTAAGAAACTTCGGCATTTCGACGTGAGTCGATATAAGCGGTTAATAACTAGCAGCGTTAAAATTTTCGGTTGTTTTATACTAGCGTTAAAAAAGCTATGGCTTAACGGCTGTATAGCTTTAACTAACGTTGTTTTGCAGCTTTTTTTTGCATTAACTCCATATTTTACGACTTTAAAGCTAAATTATTTTTTAAAATTTATTAACGATTTACTATCGACGTATTTCGTTAATTTACTTTATATAAAAAAGCTATAGCATATTTTTATAAACAATTATAAAAATTTTAATAACGATAAAATGCTGCTAATTATCGAAAAATATGCAAATATTAAAACGATAGTTATAAATAGTATAATAGTTAGCAATTTTATCTTTATTAAAACGGCTTAAATAATTTGATTATAAACATATCGAATATTATTTGGCAGTTTGTATATTTATATCGGTTTAAAGCTTAATATATTCGACTGTTTATTTATTACTTAAGCAAGCATTTACGACGTTTTATTATAAAATAAAAAAATATTACAGTTATACGATAAAAAAACCGTAAGTTTTAAAGAAGTTATCGGCTTAATAAAATCGTATATATAGCATAAAACGGTAGAGCAGCATATGCAGCACGTTTTATAAAGCGATTTCGCTGTAGCGTAAAAACTGGAAAAAGAATAGGCAGATTATATGCAAGCTATAGAATAAGCGAGAGCTACGGGTACTAGCCGACGCCGCGAAAGCAAGGTCTAGGTGTATGGGGAAATAAGTATGCTTAAGACTAGGCACAAGTATTCGGGGATTTAAGCAGCTAATTATATTATTATATAAAAAGCAAATAAAACAATTCCAAACAGCGTCGAGGTAAATAATTTAAATATGCCGTAGCTTCGACCTTTTAAGTTATTTATAAAAAGATAAACAATATTAGCAAAAGTTATTACAATTTGATAATAAAGGCGGTTAACGATTTCAGCGTTATTAATTTGCGTTTCATTTTTAAAAACAGATCGAATTATTATTTTATAGTATTTAAAACGCCTTTAAGATTTTGGCAGCCTATTGTAAGCGAGATTTAAATATAGCTACGACCGGCTATTCTATACGCCGTTTAAGGCAAATAAGATAAATAGTTAAAGCTAAAGTTACTAAACCGGATCCGGAATAACTTACGACGTTTTTTGATATACGTATTAATAAATTAGACAATAATAACAAAAAGTATATTGATATATTATTTTTATAAGTTTTTGGATTTAATATAATTTATATTTTTATTTAAAACGTATTAACTTATTGCAAGAAATAAAAATTAAGGGGCAAATAATTTGCCGTAAATTAAAACAATATTATTTACGGATAAATCAAATAATAATTATATTATATTATAACTTACGTATATAAACTTGTATAAAAAAAAGGAATTATTAAATCCGAAAACTATTATTAATAACTTTTTAGATATTTTGTAAAATAAACAAAGGTTTATATATCCGACCTGTTTGTTTGCGGCTTTTCAAAATAACTTATCCGATATTTTATTAATTCGAAATATTTTATAAAAGCTAAATAAACGAAACTTAAAAAATCTATTGTGCTTTTTTCGACTTAGCTAGTAGGTAACACGAAATAATATTAGTAAGTAGTTATAACCTAGTACGTTAAAGCACGACTAGCAAACGTATTTAAAGCGATTTGCAAAATAAAAAAGTCTAGACTTAACGGATTTACGAAGTATAAGTAATTTTATAACGCATTTAATACTTTTAACATATTAATCTCGCAAGCGGCTAGTTTTATATATATAATTAAAATATAAAATCGAAATAAAGCTATCGAATACGTGTTTTTGCTTTTGTTTCGAAAAAGCTTACGCTATAAATAACTAGTACTAAAAGTATTAAGCCTTACGACCGAGCTTTCCGACAATACTTTATCGACTATAAGATATATCCGGATAGATACTAATACTTTAATAGGAAAATACCGCTACTTCTAAATAATTTAGACGATATTAAATAATATATAAAACGGCGGCGGCGGCGTTTTCTATCTCTTTTACGCTTTAGTTTACATAACTTTCAGCGATTTTTATAAATAAATACAAATGCGTTTAAAAAAGCTTAAGTCATATTTAGTATTTTACTACTTATTGAAAAAAAAAACGAAAAACGGCAGTTGTGTTTATAGGAATATTTTATTAACAAATTTCGACCACTTTATAGATAGTTTACTCGTACTTAGTAATCTAGATCGGTATTATAATACCCGTTTTAAATAACTAGATTAACGAATTAAAAATAAGTTAAACGAGCGTATTGTCTTATCGATATAGTATAAGTTTTTTATCGTACTTAATTTTTTTTTCGCCGTTAAAAGCCTAAACGGGTTTTTTATAATAACGGCGCGCTAAAAACAAAAAGTATTCGCGGCCTTTAAATATATAGCAATGCAGAACTATTTTTAAGCAATAAAGCATATACGATAATATGTATTTATTACGAAAGCACCCTTAAAATATACATTAGTTACCTTTTATTACTAGTTTGCTTAAAAGGTTTTATTAAGTATATAATAACATAAATTAACTTTTAAAGCTTAATTAAAAATATTAGTACGTTTTAGCAAAAAACGGCTGCGTATTGAAATGTAAAAAACTGGGCCAAGTAGCAAAAAAACAAAGCGATTAGCAAAACGAATACGAAAATTAAACAAAATAGTAGCAAAAATCGCGACTTAAATAGTTCTGCCGATAAACTAGGTATTAATGTGCCGCCGCTAAATAGACCTCGAGTAAAACGTATTTAATAAGCGGGGGATTTGCGACTAAGATTTATTGGCTATTTTGATATTTTTGTTAATGATTTAGTTTTAGAAATATATTTTATACGGCGTACTCGACGTAAATATAGGCGCCGTTAAAGTAGTAAAGCATTTAAGCCAGATTTAAAAGCGAAAAATAATAAAGGAAAGTAGTAATAAATAACATTATTTTAATTTTATTTATAAGGCGTGCAAACATGTTTTAAGGGAACGCGCTTGCTTATTTTATTAGCTTTAAAAGGAAATGTGTTAATAAGCTGTAGTTTAGGCGACAATACGTTTTTACGTTATTACTAAAGCCGATCCGTTTTTTTTTATCGTTTTTTATTTTTATTTTTTATATAAGCTTTATTTATATATGCTGTAGAGAAAATAATATAACTTATTCCCGACGTGCTACTTTTATTATTAAATAGAAATTTTTGTATTTGCTTTTTTATTGGTAGATCTTTAAAGAGATTACGTTTATATATAATAAGTTCGCAAAATTCGATAAACGACCGAAGGCAAGTGGTCGCCTGGTTTACGGGGGATCGGTTACTGGTATAAACGCTTTTTTTCTGTTGTTATCGTTAAAACCGTTATTACTATAACTTGAAACCGCGTAACATAAAATATAGAACACGCTTCTCCCTTATTCCTTGAACCTTTTTACAGAATTTCCACGCCTGTATCTCTATAACGTAACTATATATATTGTCGACGCTTTTATGGATTCCCTCTTTTTCGTTGAAGCTACTTCGCCGAGCACGTGCGTTTAGGTACGCTCGCTAGTAAATGCCGCCGTTCCCTTTCTTTCTTTTTGCTACTACCACTTTTTTTTTTTCTTTTTTTTTGTGTATTGCTGACGACAGGTTGTGCGTATTTAGGCAACTGCGCATACGATCCTGCCGTCGAAAACTATTTTTAACCGATCCGTCATTTTATAGTTATTCGCCGTAAACACCTTATATTATAAACGACCTTTAAGTTTAAAATATTAATAAAATAGTGCAAGTATTTTGTTTTCCGAATTAACTATAGGTTTATGCCTCGGAGCTTCTGCTTACCGATTAGTTTAAAGCGAGTTTACGCAAGCAAAAAGCCGACGGCTATATTATTTTTACGTCTTTTGACGAACTAGACTTGTGCGGCAGTTTCGGCATTAAAACCTTTAAATAAAAGAACACGTTTAAGCATATTTGCAGCTAGCTTCGGCAGCGTAGCCTTATATATTAACGCTATTTCGAAAGCTTTAATTAACTTTATACGTTAAATAACATTTTTACTAGTCCGATTAATCGTTTTTTACCCGCTATCCTTTTTTTTCCCCTATATATTAAGCTTTAATTATTTCAGCGACGCGAAAATAATTCAAATAATATTTAATTTTAAGAAATACCTATTCGATTTTTCGGTAGTAACAGTACTATTTTGCTTTTTTTAAAGCGAAAAAACGATAAAAACTATTACTAGCCCTACCCGAACCGCCTAAAACTTAATAAAAACAATATTTAAATAATAAAGCTTTTCGATAATAATAATTATAACAATAATAATAACGACAATAATGTTTTAGTATAAAAGCTAGCAATTATAGAAAATAATTCCGAAAGTTTTAGCTATAGCGAGGTAAATTGTGAGTTTAGCAATAAATATACTAACCGCTATATTACCGAGTACAAATAAGTTAAAATTTGCAAATTTTTTAACTGCTTAATATCTATTACTAGCTTAAAGCTATTTAAGTTCGATATAAAGATCGCCGTATACTAGCTGCACGTTATATAGTAAATGCTTATTTAGGATTTTATTTATAATATTTAAAGTAGCTGCTTTAAAAATATTATAGGTTTAAGCAAAACTATAAAGGTTTTATTAATTTTTATTGTATTTGCTATAATTAAAACTAACTACAAAAAAGTAATAAGCTTTTAAAAAAATAAAACGATAATCGAAAACCGAGAATATTTGTTTCGAAAACAAACTAATAATAATTATAACCGATGCTTTAATTAGTAAACGTCGCTTTATGCGACGAAATATACTTACGTTATATTAAGCGATACGTATAAAATTATAAAACGTATGCCTTTATTACTAATTATTTACGTCGTTTTACTTACGGTTATACGTTTTTAGACGGCGGAATTTACTAAAGCTTTTAATTAAACGCATTTAATAGCAAAAGATTTTATACTTTTTATATAGTATAATAATTATACTAAAAACGACTAGCTATATTACGGGCAAAATCGTA
The DNA here is from genome assembly GCA_022432385.1 of Xylariaceae sp. FL1272. Classification (NCBI taxonomy): domain Eukaryota; kingdom Fungi; phylum Ascomycota; class Sordariomycetes; order Xylariales; family Xylariaceae; species Xylariaceae sp. FL1272. The sequence continues at coordinate 212,928 of JAJJXC010000060.1, forward strand.
TGCCGCTAATAATAAAAGCTGCTGTTAAACATATTACTGCCGATAAACCTTTAAAAATATTAATAAATAGCCGGCGAAAATTAAATAACTAGCTTTTGTTTATTAGCCGCTATAGCATTATTAAATTCTATGCTATTTATAAGCAAGGCAAAAAAATAGGCGCTACAAACTTACTAAAAGCGGCTTTTGTTTTTTACGACAAAGCTTATTAATATAATAGTACGTTAAAAAGTTTTACCGACTTTTTTCGGTTTTTACGCAGCTTTTAAAAAAGAAGTTTAAAAAAGCTTGTTGTTTTTACTATTTTTATATTTATTTCCTTAAATAATCTAATTTATTTAATTAACGTTATAGAATATATTTTATAAAGCAAATATTTACAAAGCTAAAAAAAATAAATTAAAGGTATTAATAACGTATAGTTTTTAAAAGCCGCTTAAACTAACTATAAATACTTTATTAATAACTTAAATCGGCTTTTTAACAAAAATATTAAAAAAACAGTCCAAGTTTAATAAATAAACTTATATAAGTTTAAAATAAAATTCGTATTTAATTTGTTAATAGCTCGCTGTTTAACGGATATATTTAAAAACCAGCTAATAAAAAACAAAAATCGGGAAATCGTTATAAATTATATTAACTACTTAATAGCAAACGGTTTTATATAGGACGCTTTTTAATATATAACGGCCGAAGTCTAAAACTATATACAACGATTATTATAAAAATAAAAACAAAAATAAAAACGGATAAGCGAAACAGGTTTTAAACTAATTCGATAAAGTATCGAAGCTTAGTTATTTAGCCGTAGCGATATTAATAACGTTATAACGAGAATAAAAAATAAGTCGAAAAAGGCATAGATACGCTTAGTCCGTACGGCAGTATATTTTTTTTTTGCTTATATTTTAAATATAAACTTTATTTAAAATAGCGATCTGTACTATAAAGCAATTAATTAATTTAAGGCTATAATATATAAAAAGTTTTTTATAAAAAGCTGTATAATAATAATAAAAGCTTTTAAGAAATTTTTTTTATGGTTATATTATAAAAAATTAATACAGCAGTTATTTAAATTTAATCGGCTTTATTAATTTGTTAATAATATACTGTTTTATAAATTGCAAGCTTTAATTATAAACGATTTTAGTTTACAAAACGGGACGAATATCCGTTATATAATTATATTTACGTAATTGTTTTCGTTAGCTTTTATTATTTATATGCTATTAGTTCGTAAGTATAAAGAAAATGTTAAAGTTGTTTTTTTTAACGCTGCGACGAAAAGTAATGTAAGCGTTAGTAATAACGGATATAATCGGAATTAGATCGTGGACGATATTAACTCGTTATGCGATCCGTTTTTTTTAAATAAGATTATTATATTAATATATCGAATATATAATATAGCCCTAAATCTGTAAAAAGCAAACTACTATGTTATAATAAAACCGCCTAGTATAACAAACGCCGAAAAGCAAACTACGGCAAAGGTAAACTAACGAAAATAGGAAATAAAAACAGTGACTATTATGTTTTATAACGAGCACAATTTTGCAGAATCGCTCCGGCTATCGCGATAAACAAATTATAAAAAAATATTATCTTAAAAAAAAAAAGGCATACCTTAGGAAAAGTTTGTATAAAAAAAATCTTGGCTACTATTTTTATTAAACAGTTTCGTTAGTATATAACTAAAAAAAATAACTACGTCGTTACTGCGCGCTTAAGTTTGCTATATTTAATAAACAATAAATAAGATAGTACTTAAATAAACTATAAGCAATAATTCTCGGACGTATATATTAAGTTGTGTTAATACCGAAGTCGTACTTTCCGCTTATTACGAGGTTTATCTTTATACCTGCCCAAATGCTATTTAGGTACGACAAGAATTAGTTACTTATTTTTACGTTTATTTCGTTTAATTCGAGACATCGGCACTTTACTAGTTATCTACCCCGCTTCTCATAGGATATTACCCCGCTATCCTTTTTTTTTGCTTAAATTATACTAGTTTAATGCCTTTGCCTTTATTTTTTCCTTATTTAACAGTAGCTTAAGTAATAAATATATACTAAAAAAACGTTTAAATAATCTGTAGTTAATATTGATTTATTATAGCATCACGATAAAATAGCGCGTTTGCGGAAATAGTACTAGCCAAGAAAAGTTAATAAGGCTATTTTTTATGCCGGTCGATAATAGGCTACATAAAAGGTGTACGGACCTAAATTAGATCGCTTTAGGGCGTTCTTTTAATGGCATACTTATTATTAGCCAAGGCCCTCAAACTTTTAATATTTTTACAACTTGATATTAACTACATAAATAACAGTTTATTGAATACATAGTGCAAAGAATGCCTAGCCGATTAACATTATGGTAGTATACCTGCTATTTATGAGTATTATCCATTTACCCAGACCTCTTTTCCACCATAAGTGGGGAAATTTAGAAAAAATACGGCCCGCCTTCTACAAGCGATTCGATATCAATCAAAGCTTTAATCTCGTCAATTAAACCAGCCAACTCGTGCTTGTTTATAATTTCGTATAACAGAAAATATAAAAGTTTGAGATCGATAGCTATAACGCTATAGTTTATACGGATAAAGTTATATAACTTATAATTTTTATATATAATGTTATTTTGTGTAAACTAATCGTACATATATTATAGTGCTAGTAGTAACTACGGCTTAGGTATATCGCTGTCTAAAAGCTTATATAGTGTTATTTTTTGGCGATAAGCTGTAAAAACATAAAAACTAAAAAGATCCTTGTAAATAAGTTAATATAGTAAAGTACCCTAAACAAACTCTAAAAAAATAGCTAGAATATAGTAATCACTAGTTGCTTCGCCATAATAACATAAAATGACGTCGCTTTGAAAAGACTGAAGTTATCTATATATATTTATTTCGTTTCGGTATTCGTCGATCTTATAAAGGTTTCTTTCTTTTAAAATCACAACTAATAGAAAAAACCACTTAAGAAATATAGTTCTGAGTCGGCGGCGAACAAAATAAAGCACGCAAAATATAAACCAACTAATAATCGGTAAGGTTAGAAGCTCCAAACAGAAAACATGTCTATTAGCATAAATTCGTTCTGCCCGCGCCTTAATAAAACTTATACCGAAACGGACTTCCTAAATCGTGACATTAAACCCGAAATAATAATACAAATATAAAGATATGCAAACAGTACCTTAATAGTATATTCACCTTCAAATTCCTGTTCCATAGTTTAAAAACCGTTGCACGTATAAATAAAAAGCCGGTTAAAATAGCAAAGCATTTTATAGCGGGTTAAAAATTTTATTAAGTATATAAAAAAACACCCTGGACAATGTAACCCTGCTAATACATGCAGCTCAGCTGTAACACGAAACCTGCTACCAAAAACCCAGTGTATCCCACACGTTCCCATTAAAAGTCTCCCAAAACCATGCCCCAGTTTACGGATCAAAGCGTCTTATATGACCATTGGAATAGTCCCAAAAAAATTCGTTATTCGCGTCAACCCAACAAAAAACTCCTAACCACCATCGAAATTAGCAGGTGTAGCCATCTATATTTACATCTAGTGCTGTTTAAGCTTAGCATCTTCAAAGTTGCTGTAAAGCTATTCGGTACAGAACATAGCGTAACAAAGCATTCGTGTAGTCGAAAATAAAACCTTAGACTGGGCAGTTTGCGCTTCGCACCTCGTTTCAGTCGCTAGCAAGAAATATCAGAATTAAAAGATACTTCCCGTCAAACGCTACTGCGGCTGCACTCCTATACCGATAGCAGTAACTTTAGCTGCAATTAGTTTAGTCAAAGCAGAATAAAAGCAAACTTTTGTTACTTGCCCTCTTAACTCCTTTCCGAGCCATATACGGTTCGGGTTAACACCATAACCGCCAGTCCACCTCCTTTGACTAATAATGCCGTGCCGTTTCAATTCGCCAACCAATACGCAGTAATTCCCATATAACCAACTAAAGTCGACTGTTTAGGGGTCAAGATCTGGGAAGCGTTCTCGATCATTTTTGTCCATACTACTCTCGTTACATTCTCTGTTTTTATTAACACTTTCCTTTTTCTTCGTAGCACTGAGTTATTTCTAATGCATATTAATGTTTATTTATAGCGTAAGCATTTCTAGCAACCTAAGCATAAAAATTTGGCAACTTCTACAAGCCTAGCTAGGCATTATTGACGGACATAGGCAGAAGTCTGTGGTATCATAATGTAACCGGTTTACTACCAAAACACAGCCTAGCTTTAAAAACGTAAAAAAATAAGAACAAAATACTAAAAACGCATTAACTTATGCAATTATTATTTGTATTTAATTTTATAAAATTATTTATTTTTATTTTTCCTTCGTCGCTGTTTTTTTTCGTTCGGATAGCTATAGTAGCAGTAACACATTAGCGCGCTAACTTGCTTTTTTTTACATAATTCTAGTTTACTGTTGATAGTAATTATCTTATTTGTTCTTTTAATATAATAATTATTTTAAAACTAGTCGGGGATTTTAGTGTACGGCTTATAAAACTAGCTAAATAACGTTGTTTGTCCGTGTTTTAATATAGAGGCACCCGGTATAAAGCTTTTTATACATTTTGATCGTTGTGCACCTTATCAGCTTATTTTTTTTCTATAAACCACCGACCGCCGTCGTAAGTATTTGCTTTACGTATAGGCTTTTAAAGTATAAAAACATCGTTTTCGTAGTTTATTGTTATAAATAAGTGCTAACGCTATTTATTTAACCTGTTTATTGGATATAACTATTTGTTTTATATTCGTATTAGCACTTAGTTATATAAGCCGTAAAAGTTCGTAAAGGCTTTAATTCGCAATTTTTTCTTTTCGAGCTTAAATTATTTCTTTAAAGTTCTAAAATCTAAACTACCAAAAAGTATTAATACTGGTTTAATCGAGAACGCGTTTCCGTTTTATATGTAATAGCCTTTTCTGTTTTTCTATATCGACAACTGTATCCGATTATTATATACGCATTTTATAAAACGAGTTGTAGCAGCTACAAATATTAACTCCTAATTAGAAATCTTTATATATTTGCTTATTTTATAAAGCATAATAACATTTTAACGCTACGTAATATATAAACTAGACTTAGTCGAAGCTTAATGTCCGAAATGTTGGCAAGCTAATTATTATAATAGCCGTCGATTTTAAAAACAATTACTTTTATTTTAGCCCGATAAGTCGGATATGCTAAGCATTACTTATAGTCCTATAAAGTACGCTCTGAAAGCTTTATTCCTTATATTATCGATAGCCTTAAGTTACGTCTATATTTTGTCAATATCCGGCGCTATATCGAAAGTTTTAAAGAACATATCTTTATAATATATCCTATTTTGCTATTAGCAAATATAAATGCAATAGTTAATTATTTTATTAAGGGCTATGGAATTAAATCGAGCGATAGCTTTTTTACGTACGTTGTAAAACCTACTACAGGCCAGTATATACTTAGAGCAAAAAACGAAAGTAAGCCGCGGCAGCAAACGGAAGCCGTCGCTTTCGCCGGGAAACCTAAAGCTTTGTTCCGTAACATCGAGAGCGTCTTAGTTCTCCTATTCCTTGCCTTAAGCAAACTATGTCTTTATTTAGGCGTGCTTCCGGGTGCTAAGCAAAAATCTAAACAAATTTCCGGGCTTAAGTATTTTGTAGTTGCATTGCAAATTATTAGAGGACATTTTGGCGACTATACGCTAAAACGCGTGCATGCTTATATTTTAGTCGGACTATATTAAGGCCAGCTCGGCAAAGTCGTAAAAAGCTATAATTACGTTTTTATTACAAGCCAGACGCTCTAAGTCGCGATAAGGTTATAAGTTATATATAAAATCACGGTTTTTTTTATGCGGCTTTATTAAACGTTTAAAAATAGTAATAAAAACGTTTTAATATTAAAAACGACTTATAACAAAAATAACGTAAAAAAAAACCAACTAGCAATTAATTTTTAGACTTGTATATTTTTTAGAAAAGTTAGAACAGTTATAAGATGCCGCGTTAAAATAACGCTTTGTGCTAATATATTTTCATATAGTAATATTTTGTTTTAATTGCTTTTTTTAGACTTTGGCATTTTTAAAGACAAAAAAGACATGCCGTACTTTAGCGTGAACTTTCTTACTCGTTATAGGCTTAGGAAGGACATCGCCGAGTGCTATATAATGCATATCTTCATGCGAAAGCAACTAGGGAGTATTAGCGAAAGCGCTCCCAGCAGTCTGTCGATCAATAAATGGCCCGAGGAAGAAGCCTAACAATGACCTATCTCCCGAAACACGGGCGCTGCCCGGGGCCGAACTCCCAAAATTGCCAACATTTCTGTACTTAGACGTTAAAAAGGATTGACTATTCTTATTCATATAATATGTTATTTTTTATCACTGTGTAACGCGTTGTGTTTTAGTTCTTGACCGTAATATATTTAGCCTTGTTTAGGGCTTAGTACCAAGATCTGTGGCCGCCACTCGGTAATAAAAGCCTTGGCTTCCCTTTGCTTATTACAGTCTTGTACTCTTTGTTTTTTTACAATATATGAGCATAGCCAGACTCGTTTTTAATGCTAGCGTAACCGTTTTATTTCGTGCATACTAGTATTCGGCTGCCTTTTTTTGCCATTTCTTATTTTGTAGGTACTATGGCCGATAGCTCGACCAAGTAGTTATCCCGAAATACGTAGCGGCTAGATCGACAATCACCGTTATCAATTTATGTAACGCTCGAAGTATAGATTTAATAGCTTTTTGATGCCCTGATTCGAGCTTAGGGCATATTTTAAGCAAGAAGAATGGCGAAGAGGGTACTACGATAGAATGCTATTTGCGGTGTCGAAAAAAACGGCCGGTTACTAAGCGAAAAGGATCGTTATTATACAGAGTATGGCGATTGCTGCCTTTGTATTAAATAGTGCATTTTTTTTTATAATATTTAGGTACGGAATTTTTATAATCTAATTACTGAGCTAATAGTATTTAAGCATTTTTTTTTCCGACTTAAAACCGATTTGTTTAATATTTTTTGCAAATAAGCATACTGACTACGACGATTTAATTAAGCTAGCCGATTTATATTGTCGAAACTTAATTAATACGTAAAGGCTGCAAGTACGAGGTATAGATCTGGCTAACGACGTTATAAACGAAACGTTTTTGCTTTATTAGTTGGCTTTATTACGTAATATATTCGAAGTCGCTAATAGCCGGCGAAATGATTTTCTAACGATTTATATACTTTTTATTTTGGTTTTTGTTTAATAAGCTACAGGCAATCGCGATTAAGTTACTTATTAATACAAAAAGAGTTCCAATTTCTCGTTTTAATTTTAAAAAGCTGTATCGCTTTTTTAACGGTTATATTGCATTTAAGCAAGTTTTTATTACGCCGGATGTTTTATTTTAAAAGAAAGCTATTTACTATATTATAAAGACAGACTATATTTAAAGGAAAGGACAGTGTTTTAAACGATAGCAAACGAGGACGAGGTTAGGCCTTGTTTTTATATTAATAGGCGTTGGGTTATTGCAACTTTTGCGAGAAAATATATGCTTTGCGTTATTATCCCGGGTAGACGCTTATTAGGTAATGTTTTAAAACACAGTAGATTTTAGAGAGCGCTATATATAAACCTTGCAAATCTTTAGAAACTTTGTAGCATAGCGGCTTTTTAGTTATTTAAGCTTTTGCGTATGCTTATTTATTGCGAAGCTAATAGTCTTAATGTAGCTATTTATTGTCGTACTAGTTACTATAAGCAAACTGTTAGCTTTTTAAAAAAAGGACAAAGCCTTTTGTATAAGGATATCTGCCGAGGAGACTTAAGTATTGACGGATAAAATACGCCGGTAAGCGACTTTTAGTTAAAAGAGTAAAGGGCAAGGCTTATTTTGCAGAAACTATATAGAAATCTAATAATAAAGCTTTAAGCTTAAGCAACTAGAGCAGCAGGTAAACTAACTTAATTAAAGACAAAATAAGTTAACAGAACGGGACTAGCATAGTATACAAATGTTAAAATTTTTATAACGCTTTCGTTTTTTTAAGCATCTCGCTTAATCTATGCTGCGTCTGTTGATCTATGGTTTACCCCTTTAGCTGTAAGAGCTGCTTAGTCTCGACAGCCACGAGGCCCTCGCCTACTTTCGCCTGGCTGCGGATGACTTCCCCGTAGTCTTACTAGGCCTTTTCGTCTTTGGTTGGGTACGTCTAAGCATTGCGATACTTTGGCGCCACTGGTGTTGCCTTTGCTAATTCAGGATGGCTTGGCGGCCAACGCTGCGTCGACTGGAGGAACGGATCGGGTTCAAGCGTAGGAAGGGTCAGAAGGGATAGCCGAAGGGAGGAGATCTCGGGCTCCGGCGTTGGGTGCGGTCCTAACGGTTCTAATGGCTCTGAAAGTAATGCATTGATACCCTGAAGTGGGTGCGCCTGAAGCCTCTCGGGCCAGGTGGGGCCCCATAGCACCGTGTCAGATGTCTGACGCTGCGAGTGTTCATATGAATGATACCGGAAGTCGGGATCCCATGCACTCGCGCTGAGAACGGGGTGATAGCCATCAGAGTGCGGTAGCGCCTCCGACTGCCCACGCTGATACGGGCCCAGAGCATCAGGATCATGCTCTAAACAGTCTGCGGAGTGGCTTATATGGCACGAAGAGCTCATCTTGTAATTGCGATAATTTTACGCTGATAACTCAGTACATAATAATGAATAGGATATCAAAATACGGATGCGTTTAATGTATTATACCGCTGGGGCGAAATATAAAGCTAAACACATAATGCCATATTTACAACGTGGGCTTTATAGTTCGAGAGTAAATATATATAAGAAACTATATTTCTTTATAAATAAATAAACTTTACCTTCAATCGTACTGTATGTAATATGGTCTATATATATGGGTAACTGATTCGGAAACCGTCAGAGGCAAGAACACACGATATACGTCGTTTTGGTTTCTGACAATGGGTCGCATTAGTCAGTATTCAGATCCTCGTTTACCCCCTTTTCCCAGAAGACAGTAAATGCTCTTCACAAACAATCAGTACGCCGACTATCGAGCAAAGATGCTACAAAAGGAACGGAAGTCTAAGAAGAACTACAAGAACCAAGGCTTTGTATGGCCAAGCTGGCTAGAGGATGCGTTTCTGGACGGTCAGTCGTTCGCTGCTGGTTTACTCGACGTCTGGACCCCTACTGACACTGCGAGCTGTCAGCGTTACTGCTGATCCCACACTGTGGGCGCAAAAGCTTCGTCTTGGATAAAAAGGCGTATGGTCTGAATGTCCTGATAACGGAGCTATGCCAATTTGTACCAGGCGCAAAAGACCTCAGATCAGGCAAGATCTAGCACTGAATTCAGGACGGGCAAACAGGTCTCAAGCCATATCCAATTGTTGAAAGGCTATTAAAAAACTCCGTATCTTGTATGTGTAGCGCTGTTACGGTCGCGGTTAGCGGAGTAACATTTATATACAGAAATGGTGTGTCAATGACCAGTTGGTCATTGGTAGAATCTTTTGGTTCTATGGCGCAATGGTTAACTACTCCATACGCATTGTAACACGCGCCTACGCATCTAGGAGGCCAAGGTTTGGACTCACCTTACTCCTAACCTTGATTAGACCATTTTCTTCTTCCTCAAACCTTTGGGAAACGGGGGTTTCTACAGGATAAACCTGACAGGTTGCAAAGGATGAGTGCCGATGGTGTCTTAAATGCCCTGGCCAACGGGCGTATGCCAATCGAGCAGCCCAACTATGACTATTTGCCTCTCTTTTAGATGCAGATTCGGAAATCTTCCTTCGACCGAAGCAGTGTCGGCTCTGGGCCTCGCAGTTTCCTCGAGTTCTCGACACATCTGACGGTACTAAAGATAATACATTCTACAAACAGCCGCTCGGCGATAGGACACCCTCCAATCTTCCAAACGACGATCAACCCGACGAGACACCCCAGCACATCTCCCGCGACGAGTGTCGCATCTTTTCACAAGTACCGTCGTCATCCATCCAGAACATTTCTAGGGAATGGCAAGCCCGCTTCCCGGCGCTGATGGATAGATTGGTCAACGCTCTTACTGGGCGCATAGAGCAGAAGCCCGTACTGCTGATCGTTGTGGCTATTGCACCAAATAACCTGAGCAATTAAAGCCACTGAACTAAGGGCTGATCAGTCACCCGCTAAGTCAGTGGCAAAACGAAGTCTTCGTCGTCTATATACCATGGTAAAAACCCTGCCAATACACTCGCCGTGGCTCTAGACCAACAGGGTGGCCCCTGAGATCTCTTAAGTGCATCGGCAGACCTCATGAGTTGTGCTTTAGATGAAGTGCGCAGGCCCTCGGGTTTCGAACTTGTCGTGGCTATGAAGTCGCCGTTCTTCTTCCGCCATTTGACGCCTCTCATCTGTGGTTGGGGCCGCGGGGTGGCCTCACGAGTCCGTGTCGGCGAGGCTCTCCGTCTGCCCCCTGACGACCTCACGATCAACGAGCCCTGCCGCACCTTCAGCGAGCGAAGTAAGTAGGCACATTAGTAGCTTCCATTTGTAGTACTCAGACTCAAGCGACGAGACCATATATCCGATTTACATCCCGAAAGGCACACTCGCGCACAGCATGCATCTGCAGAACCATGCCGAGGTCTTCCATGGCAGCAAATCCCAGCCAGCAACCGATTTTATACATGAAGAAGTGATAGGGAGGTGATCCCAGGTGCGAGCATAATTTTCACTCAATTCGACATTCCCTAGCGATCGTGAAAATGTTAAGCGCTGGCTCTTCTTGTACCGTGTTCTCGAACAGATAATTACGGAACCAAGGGCTTGAAGTTGTGTATGTATATAGTATTGTCACTATCGGACAATATAGCTTTGCAATTTGGCCAAATCACGGCCTAGCTTGCTGTTGCATATCACCTCTCAAATATTGACACCTCACGTGTTGAAACATTGACCGAGATTTAGAGACTTGGTGTTCAACTGACTTGATTGGTTGAGAGTATCAGAGGTTCGTCCATCTCTTGCGATCGCAGTTCCGCAGACCCAGCGACCAGTAACTCACATGGCGGTATCGTAATGTAGGCCACGATTTCTCAACGCGTCTACCTCTATTATGACCAAGACAGATTGCGGGAATGGTACATAGCACAACGATAGACTGTTGTTCCACGGCATTGCCCAGGATTTAAAAACTGACTGATAATTAACCTATATGATAAACGCACTTCAAACCTCCAAACGAGTCGTCATTCAAGCCAACAGAAAACTCCCAGACTATTTTTCCCCGCCATTTCCACAAACGCCATGCACCTTGTTTACATGGATCCGAGCGGTTGCAGTGCGATTCCACATGTCTCCTTCAGCCGCCGCTTGCGATCAGTCATGGGGCCCTGGGTAGGCTGGTCCAGCAATGTGAGGATTCGATCGAGTTGGCCACCTTGATAGTGATACGAGATTAGCACAGCTGTTGGAGAGATGAATTGAGTTGTGATAAGGAGGGCATGACATTGAAGAGGTTGGGTATCGAGATAGTGAACTGGTCGGGAACCAACTTTTCACGGCGTTGATATCAGCGACGCTTTGAGGAAAATTGTGAATTTCCTCGATTGTCCTGACGGCACGGAGCTGCCGAAGAGAATTGCCCGCCTGTCTGACTCGAATGCTATTCAAAATACGGGAAATAGAATTCGTTTCCCTAGTCTTGCCAGAATATAGCAGCAATCCAAGGTGAACCCAGACTCACGAAGCAGCAAGACGATTGTCCATGGAGTCTAGGCGATACTCTAGGTCATCTATGCGACTGTCAACGTGATCGAAACGGTCATTCATGTCGATTTCTAGCGTAGAGGTCTTGGCATCAAGTGCCGCGACCTTGATGTGGCATTAGTATCAAGACTATCAAGATCTGGAGACTGTGACACAGGAGATAGTTGACGCTGACCTTTGAATCAATCTTGGCATCAAGTGCCGAGATCTTGATGAGCATTAGGATCAAGATGCAAGATCTGGAGACTGGCACAGGGGATAGTTGGCTCACCTTTAAATCAACCTTGTCGCTAATGAGGACAAGATCGGCCGACAAAGCGTCGAAGTCCGGCTGTGGCAGCAGAGAAAGGGTTCTTCCATTGCGACTTGAGAAGATGTGGGGTACCTGAGAGATCTGGGGACAATATTGCGAAGTGGGGATCAAAGTGAAGAGTGGGATGCTAGGAGATAGCTTAGAACTCGAATCTCTGATCGAGGGAACGATGGCGTTTTGTAAACATTCGTGTTTACCTCAGGTGAGTTTTGGGCACCTGTGTTCTGTGGACAGAATGAAGAGAATAGAAGAGGTCACTGAGACGCAAATAAGAAAGATATCAAATTGAAAGGGCTACCTTTACGTCACTCCTTTTAGTGACTCGTCATTTCAGAGTGGTTGAGAAGTAAATAACGGGTGCAGACATCTCTGTGCAACGGGTCGCTTGGAGCCTGTATGTATGCAGATGCCCGATGACTGCTGCACCCCCTTGCTAAAAAAGCCTGAACGCCTCAACAGCTGGATACATCTCTCAGACTGTGTCATTCACAACAGTAGTGTCTGGCTTCACAGGTTCAGACGCAACTTGGGAGGCATACTTCCATGATCTCCACTAGGCACAAAATCGTATCTTTGCGCCCTGAAGTGTCTGTAATACTTGACATAGCTAGACAACAAGACGGTTCCTCCATGCAGAGCGGGCACCTGGGGCATTGTCTGCGGAGCCAGGTTAACAACCGCCAAGCTTCATTTTCGGACGCTTCTCGGGGACCAGGTAGTCAATGACTCAATGTGAATTGATGTGAATGCTGCCCCACGTCAATGATGCCACGGGCACTTCTGTCCCATCTTCGGCGCGCCCTAACCGTTGCATTAGTTCCAGGACGACGTGCATCGTGGATGTGTGGGGTTTCATTACGGGGCAAGGAATGATCGCAGAAGCATTGGGAGACTGCCGCGTTTTGACGAAGACCATCACATCTAGTGACTATGTAAGGTTAGGTAATGTATAAGATCTTTCATCTAATAGGTAGCTATTCGGGACTCTAAAGACACGACGCAATCAATTGCTTGGCAATCAATTTAGGGCCTAGGAACAAGATCGGGATGAATAACATGCTAGGCTCGATGCACACCTCTAAACTCAGTACTCAGCCCACGATCCATATACAATGCAGCAAAGTCAATATGTCGTGTACATAAATCACCCTGGGCCACGCAAGCTAAGATTCTACTAGAGAAAACCATTGCGATTTCCGGCAACAAAGACAAGATATCTTTGGGGTCGCTGACGTATGGGCTTAGTCATGAGGCACTCAGTGTCGTCTGAAAGCAGAAGGCGGATATGCCTTGCACAACGCACTATGAGAAGTAGCGGTTTATGCGTTTGGATCGGGGAACTTGGAGTATGTGAGTGAGTATGTACCCAGTGGCCTATCCTGTGACTCATACTTATGTGGCCAATATATCAATCAGTAAAAACCAGCTGCATCGTGCCACAAGACTATGTGTGCAAGGTATGCATCATGCAGCTAGCTCAGCATAGCCGAGCTGGTTGACAATGAGCCTTGTCCTTGAGATGCAGGCTTGCATAGGCAGCGAGGGCTGTGTCACAACATGAAATCAACATGACCTTCTCTCGGAACGCTTTGCCAGCCGTTGACGCAGTGGCTGTCGTGCTTTTACAAGTATCAAATGCACAAGGCTCTTCCTAACGCTGAACCCCAATTCCATGAGCACAACGAACAACGAAGTATTGAATGCCCTCCCAGAAAAAGACGAATGCCCACCTATAAACCTCTTGTATATTCCCAAAGGCATGACCCAGAAAGGTGTACAAGGAACAGATCGCGGCCTTGGGCCTGCAGCCCTGTTGATGCGTAACACTGGAATTACTTCCAACACCTGTCCCAACAATCTCATCCGCAGCTAACGAGCACTCGCGCTCCGATAGCAACCCTCCTATCAACTTTGTGGATATTTTCCGGAACGGTCGGGAAAACCTGTTTATGTAATAGCGCTGGATTTGATCTTTCGGACATCACGATGGCAACTCATGACCACGCTAAAAAATAAATTTGTTTAAATCCAGAGATCATGCAGGGGTAAAACGGAGGCTCTGTCTTACTGTAACAATTGTAAATATGAGTGATGCGTAGGTGCTAAGTAGGATCCATGCTGATAACTCGGTTCGGTATAGATAGAGCGACTTAGGTCGGGTGGTTGACGAATTTGGGAATCCGGGGGCACCACTACGGGGTCAGCCGCGCTGCTGCTATTGAAGGGACGACCATTCGGACTGATGTCTGGGATCGAGGTCGATCCTGACTGACCTTGCAAGAGTCGTTGTACTGGTGATATGTCGAGGTCGAAATGGTAGCATAAGCTGATGGCGTCTTTAAACGAAATGTAAGTGCCAAGAATTATTGAACTACCCCTGTTTACTATCTCTTTCGCAATACCGGAGTTTGCAGCAAAAAATGTGGCTAGCTGTTGTCGTGGAACGTCGCCTAATTTGAGGAGGTGGGTTGCGTTGACAATTTCCTTGATCGGCTGATACACGATAGTGTGACCACCGTGAAGCAAACATGCATACCCATTGTCCAGCTTTTTTCCCGGTTGGCGTCGGCGCTTGCGTTGTACTAGATAGTTGTCTTGTCGCAATGGAAGGGAAAGACCGGGGCAGGAAAGCAGAGGCTTCAAATCATCCTCAAGTCCAATTGCTTGGCATAGAAATACGCCATCCCGAAAGGGCACCCAGTAATCCCCACGTTTCCTGCCTTTCACCACTACGCCGTAGGACTTAAGTTTGCATAGCCATAGGTTTCTCTTGGCTGATGGTAAATTCGTTGCCTTGAGAATCTCGAACGCATTGAGTTGTTGGTCGGTTGTACGCATGGATACCGCCTGTCGCCGGATAACCATATAAACCACACCTTGTCGATCAAAGAACAGTTCTCGCGTGCTTTGATGAGATGCTTTGGACTGAGAATGATGTCCTATGCTAGAAGGGGCGAGTATATCTGGATCGTGGCTTGCGTGTTTAGACGGGTTGTTGATAAGTGTTGCTGCACACGCTGTACTTATTCCAGAGTAAGGCTGGATGTGCAATGTCTCTTGCTGTTCCCCTCGCTGCCCCTCTCGAGGGATATGATGTATTGTTGCTCTATATCCTGCAACGTAAGAAGCTTGCGTTGGCGTCGCAGAGCGGTCCTGGGACGATATAACTAGCCTTGAAGCTTCATGCAAACAGGCTACAGCTGAAAGTCGCACCTTTGCATCGATAACCAACATACGCTGCAAGATGTTGATTAGTCCTTCCGAATCCCAACTGCCCGCCTCTTCAACTATCTCTTTGCACCACTCTATTCCAAACCCGGAACCAGGAGACGGAAGACTATATGCATATCGCAACATGATGACCCCAAGAGACCAGATATCCACGGCTTTCGTATACTTCTCTGATGTATAGTTGTTTCCTATCTCCGGAGGGCAGTAGGTCTCCGAGCCGCATATTGTCTTTAAGCTGCCGGTTTTAGAGAGGCCAAAGTCTGATAGTCTCACATGGAGATAGTTGGGGTTCTGGTCTGCATCGCGATACTGGACGAGAATGTTCTCCGGTTTGAGATCCCGATGCGCTACAGGCTCTGATCGTCCGTGAAGGTATGCCAGAGCCAACAGGCTTTGATGGAAGAATACTAAGCACTCTTCATGTGAGAAATGGGCTCTCTGGTGCTCATCTTCTAGGTTTCCGAATGGCATATATTCCAGGTATAAGAGAGGTAGGGGTGTTTTGTTCCAGAAACAAAGTCGAACAATGTGCTCCTAGTAATGCGTAAGCGCACGATGACTGCGGGGCGGAGATGGTTCATGATTACATGTGATATACTCTTCATGATATCAATTTCCTTTTCCCAGACCTCCCTGTCGTACCGCTTGCCTATAGGTTGTTTACACGCATACTCCTTTCCAGTGCTCACATCCCAGTGACGACTCACAGCCCCAAATCCACCCTGAGCGATCCATCCTTGTGGGAGCAGAATTGGATGCCCGACAGGGGTGTGCACTCGACTATGGCGCTCGGTTGCAGGACCGGTCTGAATGTCGAGTACACCGAAGAGGTTTTCCGTGCCTGCCACTCCATGGTGGAATTGCTTCACGTTGTCGACGTAGGTGGATGAGGTTATATCGTGGCGAGTAACAACGACTTGAAATTTCATATTTTTATGAGGTTCAATGATAAACTTGTCCGTGTCGTTTGGGACTCTAAATCCGTCGATGATCCAGTCGAATTTGCTTCGCAATTTCCTTCCTTTATTGTTATAGGTTACTGCAGTCCCATGGGTAGAGCCTAGATCTCGCACGATAAGGCGGTAGCATCCATCGTCGAAACTGTTCTTGTACGTCAGCGCGAAGTGGCGTCTGCTGATGTGCCCTATGCTACTAGAGAGAACAATATCGCTGGTGTCTGGATCTTTTCCAAAAACGAACCCCGAGGAAGTTCGTGGGCCGTGACTGAATCTTAGCTCAATATATGGTAGGGTGTCTGGGTCATTATCATCATCATCCTCATCCTTATCATCACCACGGTTTTCTGGCGGCTCCGTCGATTCCCGGGCACCTCGACTATGGTGAGTCTCTCGTGGATCCTGCCGAGGGCGCCTGGGGGGCATATATCGCGGACTATCCTCAATCGCCTTCCGAGCATGACCAAATTCCGAATCTCCATAAGGATACACACAAGCAATTAGGTCCGTGTCTGCCATTGTTAGAAGTTATGTTTCTTCTTTAGAAAAAAATCCGAATCAAAGAGGGATGAGGAATGAGGGGGACATAGCATGGTTACAGAGTATAACCAGTGTTTATATGCTAAAAGTGGTAGATGAGACGGTCATCAGTCAGATCCAATGGAACTGGTACCCCGCACGCTTTGCCAGACAACCAGGGTAGATGGGCGAGAGAGCGCCTTGTCTGGTTGGTAGTTGCGGCATGTCGCGGGGCTTGTCACAAAACTGGGAATGGTGTCTCCAGGCGCCCCGCCCCCGGCCTCCATCCTAGTCTAGACCCACTGGATGGCTTAAGTATGCTTACTGTAAGGCCTGGCCACCTAGAGAACCACTCTACCCACTCTCGGTATTCTCTTTACTCAACCTCACGGCACGACGTTCTAACGCCAACATGGCCTCCTACGAACGCGAAACCCGAAAAACGTTTGCGCGTGACCTCGTCGCTTTTAATGATGTTGAGCTAGACCAATACTTGGAAGAACACCGCCTCGAAGGCGGCGCAACGACCGTCGACGTCGAGGATCCCGAGAATCTGCCAGAGAGTTTCATTCAGCGACTCAGGTAACAAGTGACCTGCCTGTCTTTCTACCTTTTCCTTCTCCGCCTAAACGACTGAACAGAGATCGCGCCCAAAACACGAGCGACGTAGCCCGTGCTGTCGACCTCAACCGCGTCACCGCCCGATTGTTAGAAATACCCGCCGATCACAACGCATTACCCCAACCTTATTTTCGACGGGCAGGCTCCATCATATCTTCTACTGATTCTGGACCGCCCACTCCCCGGCAAGTGTATGAGATATCTCGTTACGATGAACTTGTCAATGACAGCGGCCGACCCTTATATCCCATCGATCTCGTCAATGACGTTGCCGAGGACCCGAAAGCACACCAGGACATGTTACGGCCATGGCTAAATTGTCTCGACGCGGACCCGCCTGAATGGGAAGTGTTCCATGAGCAATTGGTTCATTGGAGAGATTTCCGCAATTGGCAGGCGCAGGCCAGAGGACTAGGATTTCCTAAATATCGATGTATTGCATACGACATCTTCCATCGGTATTTCCGATGTGGATCCTCGAGCTATACGGAGGCGGTCAAGAACCTCCTCATCCAGTATGGCTTTGCCCGGCACTTCCAATTTCACGATGACCCGAAACAGCAAGATAGGCTGACGACCTGGATCGAATATCTCGGCTTTGCGTGCGCACAGCACTACCGATATGCCCGCAACGTTAAGAATAGGCAACCCGAGTACGACAAAGCGTGGGAGACACTAGTAGACGCAAATGTATTACGGCCATTCGAGACCGAGGAATATATATGTGCCATCGACTCGGCTTTCCAGCGTCAGAACGAAGAGGATAGGGCCTATAAGGCCGTAAAGTCGGCAGAAGCGGTCTTGATATCAGCACAGAAGGCCAAAGACCATCCACGGGGACCCCGTCGTGGTAAGCCAGCCGTTGGCATTCATAGCCGTGCAGCCCAAACTAGGTTAGACGCGGCAAAGGAATCGTTGGCGTCGATCAAGAGGCGAAATGATCACGTCACGGAATTCAGGACAGCAACACGAGCCTATCGAACTACGAAGGATGACGCGGCGCACTATCGCGTTCGACTGCGATGGATTTCAGAGCAAGTCCCGCTGGTCGTGGCCGAGATGAACGGCCCCGGAGGGTCACATAAACGTAGCCTCGACGATGCTATTGATGATGAACCACCTTCCAAACGGGTTAGAGATGGTAGCCAAGATTCGGTCCCTCGCAACGACGGTGCTAGGATGGAACCGGCCCGAGGACCGCAGGGATCCAGAGCCTCTAAGGTTGGAAGAACCGATGACGATAAAAAAGCAGTGACAACGGCTGTGGGATACCCAAGTCCAACCACAACCAGGTTCTCGAACGATCTTCAGCTACAAAGGAAGAGCACTCAAGGCGCACCCCAACCTTCGACAGCCTTCCCTCCACTTCGTCGCAGCGCTCGAATTGTTGCAAGGAAGCAGAATCGGTCCGGCGCCGCTCAACGCTCACCACATACAACACAAAAACCAGCGCCTCCATTACCTATAGAGGCGCGTAAGCAACATTCAAAGCCTCAAATGACGAAAACAACGAAACATAGGGCAAGGACAGTAGCCGGCGTAACACGTCAAAGGCCAAGGGAACATCCAAGAGATGTCGACGGGCCCACTAGTATTCAGTTTTCTGCCCAAGAACTGGCGATGCTTTAGCTTACTCCCTATCTCTCAAAGTAGTAAATAATCAACTACAGTACTGTAATCTAGACATAAATTTCTGTTACCTTTGTATAAGATAGGTCAAGGGTGGCTGATTATTTTATACTCATAAATGCTTTACGCTGGTTTTTACACGTTTAACAACAGCTTTGTTGTTTTGTAGATTTATTAGCATAAGCTAATGTCTACATGTACGTAGTTGAACTTCAAAACTTAAACTTTGTTCTTACGACTTGTACGAAAATAAAGGACGTGTACATTGTAATTTTTACATAACTTGCATATGTTGCCAACAAGAATTTATTAAACATGGCGCAAGCTGACAAGATGGGACAGTACGTGTAGCTACATCGCCGTGATGTCTTAGTGAATGAAGGGTTAGAACTGGCACAGTACATTAGCTGCTAGAGCGGTACATGGTCATCAGTCTTGGCGCTTATAAAGGCCCGTGCGCCGAAATGTCCTGTATAGAAGTAGAGGACACTGATTTCGCTAACGACTGTAAGTGCGCTTGAATAACTCCGACTTTCTCCGTCATTGCTCTTCACAATGACGGTATCAGTGACTGGGTCTCTATCACCTTCTCGACCTTTGGCGCCTGAGCCACCGTGGGTGCGCAAACCAGCGTGTTCGTCCCAATATCGAGATGCACATCGTCCAGCTCCCAGCTATATGTCGTACTTGTCGAAGGATTGTTGACGAAGAGCCTGAAGGTAGTCGGACGGGGCTCAAGATTGATCCTCAGAAAGAACAACAACGTTGCATCTGACCCTACAATAGTCTTGGCTGAGAATGTAGCGAAGTCATGAAACGAGCCGCGGTTGACTGTAAGTTCTGAGCGGTCGCTCTTGCGCCCCTGTTCTCCGGTGAGTTGTCTGCGGAGCCCTGTTGACAGATGATTTGAAACTCAGTATGCTGTAGCATAAGCTCTAGTTTGGCAACCTGCGTTTGGCCCTGTGTTGTCCGGCTCAGTAAGTGTTGTCCTAGGTTGGATCCGAGACTTACAAGATCCCATAGAATTCTGGCTTTGCTGGCATCTTGACCCATTCTGATGGCGAAAATAGACCTCTCAATGATGGCCTCTATGCGTGGCTGGAGATTAAGATGCTGCTTATAGGTTTCAACCGCGCCCGAGCACACAAGATTGCTGTAGCGTAGCATAGTTAGCCCGGTACAATGAATGGCAGTTCACGAAAGACGGGAGTTTCATACCTCTGCGGAAGGCCTAGGTCGGAAATGGCGAGAATCCGAAACGCGGCGAAAATCTTGCGAAACTCTTTGACAAAGTAAGGCTGAAAGGCACTTCCCCTAACAACACAACTTGAAGCGGGGCATTTGACTTGTGTTGATTTCTCATAGCGGGGATCAAGGCTTGCATTCGCCTGAAAAAGGACGAGTAGCCTTGCTCCAGCATGGCGGTGGAATCATCCTCGCTTAGGGAGAGGTCATAGACGGTTGAGTCTACAGCGGGATCCGGTACGATCACGCGCAGCCCACTAGGGTTCTCGATGCTTCGCTTTTGCTGGTCGAACAGAGCAAGAGCCTGGACGCAGATGGCTTCTCGTAGCACACGATCGGCAATTTTATATTGCGATGCCAGCTTCTCGAGCACAAAGTGTTCGTAGAATTTGTTCAAGAGGTCTGAGCCCGCAAACCCGCCTTTTCAAGTGTGTCAGCCAGCATCCAATCGCGATGGTGACAGTAATCGGAACATTGTACCATGTGGCTGGCGGATATACAAGATTGGAGGGTGCTTCTCTTGCGGTCGCATCTGAATACTTGCCAGCATGTCACTCTGGGATAACTCAAGCCAGTTTTAAAGAGGCCACCAAGCATGGAGGAGCGGCCTACAAAGGTCGAGCCGCCGCAGTGGCAGAACAGAACTGTACAAGCATCATATCCCTGCATGATCTGGTCTCGCGCGCTATTGTCAGACAAGAGCGCATTGACGGCCGCTTGAATCTCGGTCGTGATGTAAACGGTGGTGGTAAAGGCAGACTCGGCAAGGCGGACAAATCTCTCTTGTGCAGGGCGACCCTCTTCAGTCATCCATGCGCACGGGATCGTGACGACCCAGTGAGCACTATCGATGTCAAGGCCGGTGCTAGACAGGCGTGTGTGCTTCGCGGCATGATCATGGAGGAATTTCATGTAGGACGAGATCATGCGGTCTTGCTTCTCGGGGTCGAGCTCGGTGATCTCGATGGTGGGCGGGAGGTCTGTGGCGATGCTGTGGAGGCAACCACTTAAGGCTGTGGATGGTACCTCGAGTTGCCTCGTAGCCAAAGGCCGGCTGACGAGTGTGGACACCGCATAAGGTAGGCACGTCGAAGGTCTCGGGGCCGACGCGGGCGAACGGCCAGGTGGTGACGCCGGGGTAGTTGGCGACGGTCGTGACCCGGCCATCCCACCAGAGGCTGATGGCCGATGAAGAGCTACCGAAGTCAAGGGCGAAAATCGGCCTGCAATGGTATCCAGGCGGTGTTATTATCATTCGGGAGGGTAATCGACAGCGGAAGTACGTACGGACTGCCAAGGGTGCCAGTTGGCGATGGAGCGATAGACGAAGTGGCCATGAGATACCTGTAATATGATTGACGAAATATATAACTCACAACAAAGACATGAGGATGAAAATGACAGGCTGAGGAAAAGAGAATGTGTGTATGCAAGCAAAACAGCTGAGCGGCTCATGATATCAGGTGCCAGATTCAGATGGCAACGACGGCGAGGACGGCATGGCGCTAGACGGTCGCCCCTGCCGATTGAAGCTGGACATTGAAGCTGCTGGGCGTGGAACTGCTCTGCTTAGGAAGGGGCGGCGCTCGCGTACGCCATAAGATCAGGCAGGTGCGGGTACGACTTCCTCGTAGATAAGAAGATACGAGACGGGACAGTGAAAATAGTGGTGGTCCCTCTCTTCTTTGTAATCCCTCTCCCGTGAGCGTATTTTCTGAACATTAGCACGAGATCCCTCCTCGGTAGTCTCTCAAGCACTTATTACTCTTTGGTAGGTAACTTACTTGTTTACACTGTGTCGCCCTTGAGACATTTATAATTTTAATGTGTCAAAGCGAGTGCCGTGTGAACACCCAAACACAAACCTGATTGTCGCAGACGAGGCTGTTTGCTTTTGGACAAACGACTAAACCTAAGAGAGGCAGGGAGAAAGACTCCTGCCGAGCTAAGGGCAGGAAGTGGTTTAATTCTCCCGTTTGTATCATTTCTCCCTCGTTTGTGTCGATGGCAGAAAAGGTACAGTTCCGATTTCTTTGTGAAGGGGTATCGTTGTAAGTTGCACCCCAGCTCCAGTACATAGTATTGTAAAATAGCGGATAATATATTTTATGCCTTATACTAATAGACTAGTATACCTCCCGAGACTATTGGAAACCATGTTTTATTACTGACTCTGATTCATAATGATTTTATCCTCTGCTATATTGTAATAGATGCACCCGTTGTCCATAAGATATCTTGTAAAGTATGTTATCTAGTCGCTTTCCAGTTGCATTTAAGTTGCCAGGGCTATTTCTCTTCTATCAAGAACCAGCCACCGGCTCTAGAAGGCTATCTCATAGCAAGAAGCAAGCATGGCGCCTCCATCGCCGCCGTCGAGTAGTTCCTTGTGCGAGGATGACAACGGGCCCTCCTGGACGCTCCTGACACGATCTTTCAACTTGCCACAGTCATTTGCCGAGTACGAAGACCACTCCCAGAGAGAAGCGGAGAGTGCGAACAAACCAGCCAATGATCTGACACAGAAACCTCCTGCAACCACACCCTTCAGGACACGACAAACCACACTGCCATGGTATTCGAATCGGAGGCCTGCCCTAAAGCAGCCAACGAAACAACAAGCTGACGATAGCCTCGTATCACTTACCCAGGAACAACAACACGTCATCGACCTAATCAACGCGAAAAAGAACGTCTTCTTCACAGGTCCAGCCGGGACCGGGAAGTCTGTCTTGATGCGAGCGATCATCTCTGTGCTTCGAAAAGCATGGGCTCATGATCCAGGGTGCTTAAGCGTGACTGCTTCTACGGGCTTGGCAGCTTGCAGCATCGGCGGCCAGACCCTTCACAGTTTCGCCGGAGTTGGGCTCGGTGACAAGGAAGTACCGACGCTGGTGGCCAGTATTGGCCGGAACGCCCGAACCCTCAAGAGGTGGATGACGACAAAGGTACTTGTCATTGACGAGATATCCATGGTGAACGGGGACTTTTTCAGCAAACTCGAGGAAATCGCCTGCATCACTCGGAAGAACAACCGGCCGTTTGGTGGGCTCCAACTAATCGTGACGGGCGACTTCTTCCAATTGCCACCCGTTCCAGACAATCGCGACACACGCGTTCAGTTCGCATTTGAGACAACAGCTTGGTCTAGGGCTATTGATTATTCAATCATTCTAAAGCAAGTATTCCGTCAAAAAGATCCAGGTACAGCCATCCCGCAAATTTTATTGACCTCATGGCGAACGAAAACTAACTAACGATAGTATTTGCTGGCATGCTCAACGAGATACGCGTCGGCAACCTAAGTATTCAAACCGTTGAAGTACTCAAAAGACTCGAGAGGCCATTAGACATTGATGATGGCATTGACGTAACTGAACTGTGAGAGTAATAAGACGACGGGGCGGAGTACTGCGATAGCTAACGAATGAATAGATTCCCAACACGACGTGAGGTTGAACAAGCCAACAAACAGAGACTGGAGATGCTTCCCGGGGAATTGCACCATTTCGAAGCGTTCGAGATGGGGAACCCAAAGCTACGATGCTATCTCCTTGCAAATTTGATGGCGCCGAAAGCCATTGATCTCAAGATGGGGGCCCTGGTCATGCTGATCCGGAAAATAGACGATAGCTTGGTCAACGGCTCTACTGGTAAAGTGATTGATTTCATGTCGAAGCCCGCTTACAAAGCTCGCAGGGCGGCTTGCGAATCGAACGACCCAGCGGACCAAGCAGAAGGCCCCCGCGAGGCGTTCCGTGAGCCCAGTGTGGACGGCCAGAGCTCCAAGAACTTGATACAATACCCCGTCGTTCGTTTCCGTTTGCCAAATGGGGATTCCCGCACTGTTCATTGCTTGCCAGAGCTTTGGACGGTAAGATCCCCCGATAAAGATCTTCAGGTCTCGCGTAAACAGCTTCCGTTAGTTTTGGCATGGGCACTCTCGATCCACAAAGCCCAAGGACAGGAGCTGTACAGAGTGAGAGTTGATCTTGGCAAGGCCTTTGAGAAAGGCCAAGCGTACGTTGCGCTTAGCAGGGCAGTCAGCCAAGACGGTCTTCAAGTGTTAGGTTTCGACCCTAGCAAGGTCATCGCCCATTCCCAAGTGGTTCAATTCTACAGTATGCTTTCGAACCAGAGCCAATCAAGCACAGCCGTTAGCAGCTGCACAGTGCCCCATTATAACACTACTAACAAGGGGCCGACCGACATCGAAAAAGATATACACGCATTCCCACAAAGTATAGATCTCCGTCCTCCTGAGACCCAACACGTCACGACTCGGGCTGCTGACAACCAGGAGGAACCGCCCAATAAGAAAAGAAGAGGCTGCTAAGGAAGTAGCTGTGTGTAAATTTAAGTCATCCCAGGCACTGCTGCTAGTACTGACATGTAGATCGCCAGAGCCATTGGAAGAGGGAGAGGGGAGAGTGGAGGTTGGCGTTCAAAGCGAATCTAATGCCCGTTGCTGAGCAAGGGGTCGACTAAGGTGCGGAAGGTTTCTGGATACGAAAGAGCATCTTGCTCGCCTTGTGGCTGAATCCCAAGTGTGTAAGCTACGGATCGATGGCGTCTCCGGACACGAGGTTGTTGCCATAGCTGTGTCATCGTTATACCGCACACTTCATTTGAAAATAAAACTCAAGGTGCTTTTTTGATAATCTGGTCGGTTGTAAAGCACGACTGGCCAGCGAAAGGGCCTAGTGTGTGTGGAGCATCACGGATACTTACATGTATAAAAACACGGGCTTATATAAAGTGGTTGGTCTTTATTGCTATACAAAAGAAAGAAACACTGGATCACACGATGGAGTAGGCTACCGAAAGGAGAAATGCAAGAATATAAGCTTCCTTAGGTAGGTACGTCTCGCCAAAGCCGTGAAGAGTTCAATATTCTATTCGGCATCGGCAAGTTCACCGACGACCTGGCCGCACAACCTGAAATACGCCGTCAAGGCTATCGAACCATATGGCCTCATGCGCGAAAGGAAGTGTCTCCGTACTAACTGCTCGATTCGAAAATCTGCAAGGCGCTACTTCAGATGTGGTTGGAATCCACGTCTTGTAGAGATACGCCGCTTGCTTCTAACTGGCGTATGGAGTCCAGCGTTGCTGGTTCCAAAGATGACGGCAGTAGACAGGGTCCAGAATCGAGCAGCGTGATGAGGCAACTCATTCAGTTCTGACCTTTTTAGCTCGCCGACGCTTTTCAAGATGCTTTGCTCGACCACCGACGCTTTCCCAATAGTCTTGTAGGAGGGTTGGCGCAGTTTTCCGGAGCTGACTCTCTGGCTCCCACGACGTTTCGCCCCGTGTGGGCGGGTGCCCGACCCATTGGATTTCGAATCGGAAGCCCTGTCCTCGTTTCTTTTCGTGCTGTAAAACTTTATACACGAAATATAATTCTGGCGGCGGGTTTTCCGGATTGCGGAAGAGTGCATAGCTTCGGCCTCCGTAGGAACTCCAATAGGCGTACAAAATGTCTTGCGCATCCAGCTGGATCTCCTCCTCCAGTTCCCAAGTTGAGCTCCCCTCCGTTTCATCGGCCCAGTGGATGAGCAGTTCGACAGCGCCGCTGCCATCATTTCTCATCCGATGCTCGAGAATCGCGTAAACTTCGTACTGTAGTCGCGTATCTTCGTCCCTAACGTCCCGTTCCGACCGCTCTTCCTGCGCATTGTCGTCCGTCTCTGAGTGCAAATTTACGGGAGCCGATTGCTGGATTTTCACGCTTAAGGGGGTTTCAGTTGCGGCCATAGAATGACTAGATCCTGCATAGCGCGAAATAGTAAGCATTAAATCTTTATACGGCCAAGAAATGAACATACCTGACGTCGCCGTAGGAGCTTCTGGCACGAGCAATTGATGCTGCGTGCACTCGGTACTTGGACTCTCGGTCGTAATGGCGTCGCCATCTGTGCGAGGCGCTATCGAGCCCGGTGGACTTTTGTTCGGGGCATCCACGGACCAATCATGTTTTCTGAGCTTCTTTATGCAGAGATTTCTGCTTTTCTGATTGTGAAGGTTCAAAGCGGTAGTCCATTGCTGCTGGGAAATCTTCATCTACCACGGGTTCTCCGAATTCATAACAGCCGACATGGAAATACGCTATACGCCGCTGGTGGGAACGGAAAAAATCACAAAATATTCTTTTTGTTTGAATCATACATACTGTAATGATGAAGTTTGAGCATAGTCGATGAAGGATGGCGGGGTAAAAAGCCATGAAATAGAAGTGCGGGGTAGATGACTAATGAAGTGCCGATCTTCCGACATGGAAACAAGGGAAGACAATGAAAAGGCAAGAGACGACTGGATAAAGAATGAAATGGATAGAAGAGTGTTGAATGGAGTTATGTATTACCACATATGTATTTCTTTTAAGTTTTTTATTTGCTATGTGTACTGTACATATGTAAGCTAGACGGGATAAAAAGTAGAGAAACACCAAGGTTATGGGGTCGAAACCACATATATGATTGGACAAATCTACGTAAGGGTCAAATATGACATGCCAGATCATATCTGAGAACTATACGCAACTGGAGGGTTTGAATGTAGTTGCTTGACGATACATGGATGCGATAGGTCAGAGCTGCCTAAGTTGAAAGTATAAAGCGAGATGAGGGCCAACTTTCTAAAAGAGATAGTACGAGCTCGTACTGTACTGTAAATCAAAGGTCCTAAAGATGACTTAGGGGCTGTCGTTTGTTTGCGATGAGTCGACCACTTTCAGGATCAAGTAGACAGTAAGTATAGGCGTAAAAAGGACCCTTGAACATGACGGTAGTTCAAACGGATTACGTTAGCGGCCTCGCCTTGTCTTTCGGTTGGGACCGTGGCTTATACCCCCCAGAGAAAAATCGACCAAACACTTGAATTTCGCCATCCGATCCACTGTTAGCTTGGGACGCCGGACAGATAAACGACCTAATATAGTGGATTTTCCATGCAACAGATTGGGAATGCATCTGAAGACTTGGGTATCCAAATATCAATGCCCTGAGAGCTTTTGCCAACCTCCGCGCTGATATGAGACAGAACCCCTAACAAGGATGCCAGTAGAGAATATAATCAAGACGGTAACGTGTAACTGTGTCTCGGAGCTCTCAGGGCATTTATAGCACTATACATAATATGCATGTCACAAGACCATAGTCCCTCCCTACCTCCGGCGTTGGACTGATAGACGTCGTAACTGGTCTATGCTGGGGCCAACCAAGAACTAGGCCGAAACGCAACCGCCGAATCTGGCCCTCTCACCTATAGCACCGTATTAGAGTTCGGCCCGACATAAACCTGAACCCTAAAATGGGCACGCTTCTTAAGCTGAGATGAATGTTTGGTGTTTATTCTTGGAGGACCTCAAACAAGAGTCTTCTGCTGCGTAGTCGAGCCTATATATCCCAGACATGTGTTTCTGGAAATATGTCACATACACCTTGATCTCTAGACTTTAAGCCATCGCACAAGAACAACTCTCAAGATGGCCGCTACTATCCAGTTCCAAGCATTCAATCAGTTTCGAAAGCCGATTACTGGCTTACAAGTTTATCTCGAATTAACAACCTCGCCATCTCTTCGCTATGTGGCAGAGACTACGAGGGAGCCCATTGCAAAATGGCATCCTATCCTGTCGGAACTCCAAGATGTCTCGCCGTACGAGGAACCGGTTGCCATATCGCCTGGCCAGAGATATCACATTACCGTGCGCTCCAATCGCTGGATTTGTACTCCCTGGCCTTCAATCACGCTCACATCACTGGGCAATTTCCCTATAAGCATCCTCCATATTGGTTTATGTAGCTATAAAATCTCGCTCTCAACACGTCCACAAAGATCATTTCCATTATCTGCGCGTAACCTCCAGACACGGCATTCAGGACTCTCTCGCGAGGATGCAGACTTGAAACCTCTGCTGGCAGGCGTCTAGATGACGTGACTGATGCAGCGAGTGATAGCGAACAAGGTGAAGCGCCCTCCGAAGAGGAGTCGTTGATTGACCTAGAGTCTTCGATCGATGATTACATCTAACTCCTTCAATCCGTGCCCATAGGAGATATAGTCAAATCTCTAAATTGTGGCTCTATAGATGATAGAGCTCGCGAAGCTCCTTAATGCTGGCGGCCGCGCTTACCGGCTTAGTATTACGAACCAACAGGGCTGCAGGCCCAATATTCCGACCAAAGACCGTTCCACAGCCCTTTGTCAGGCCCTGGAGCATTTGCTTGTCGACATCACTCATATGGCGGTACCCGGTTCCGAAGACTTGGAGCTCTGCGTGGTAGGAATCCGGGCTCGTTGAAAGTTGGTAGAAAGATCGGAGGCCGTTACCCTCCGTCTTTGTGAAAGGACTTTAAATGCAAAATCTACACTTTTGAAAGCAGTTGCAATGCATAACACTATAAAGCAGGTCAAGTATTGAAAGACCGATGAAGCATAAGATTGCCAGTCTATGCGAAACCGTTGCAATCTATGGACGCCTGATACGTCCAAGAATAGAAATTAGAGGAAGTAGAAGCATAACCGACAGGAAGCCTGTGCGTGCAGATGAAGGATACCACCCCATCTCTTTCGTCGCAATTTTAGCTTGACGATTTTCATTTCGGTCTATTTTAATTTCCCATAGATCTATTGCGGCTTCTTTACCGGAGAACTTCTTGTCCTGAAATCGCTCGAACAGTCTTCACTAGGGGCAACAGTAGGCACCGCGGCATTCGATATACTTCTCTCAAGGAATTCTGCATTACGTTATCAGCTGCTTGTCATGGCCGAATGAGCATCATATTTAACAAGAAACCGGGAGGGACCTGGAATGAGGAGAGACCGGTTGATTTGAACAATATCACGTACAGTATGGTATTATCAAATAACATGAGTAAGGCACTATCTAATATCCCGTATTCTCAGATATAGCCTCTCCGTGCTGAAAATAGGGGCCTGAGGATGTCGGGAGGTTTCTGCTGGACTGTGTCTAGGTATTTTTGACCGTCGTATGGCGAGGCCGCGGTGGAGTCATGGATTCCATCCCCCCCCCCCTCCCCCCCCGGCCTTTCAGCTGGAGCCCTTGGGGGTTATTTGAGGCTGTACCGGCCGTCTGTATTACAGTTGATGATGGGCACAGGGCTTTGATGTATTTGGGCGTTGAGGTGCGAGAATACTATCCACTTCGGCGGGTAGTCACGAATTGTCCTACCAAGGCATGTCGAACCCTTGACGAGTCAACTAGACAATCAACACTGCTCGTACGGCACAAGGTACTACCCCGAAACGTGACAAAACCCGTGAGAACTTCAGGAAAGCATGCGGCAACCTTACGTACAGGTGCAACAACATCAGCTCCCGCTATTATGCGAAGGTCTACCTCTTAGCGTACAGTATCGAGCCGAATCATGGCCAATATCGAAAGAGGAAGTAGATCGGACATATCCCGTTCCTGTGAAGAAGACACCTGCAATTCTATTGGTTGGCTGGGTCGTCATCAAAGATTGCCCATAAGCCTCTCTAACTCAGAGCAGGCTTCTTAGAGGGACTATCCGCTCAAGCGGATGGAAGTTTGACGCAATAACAGGTTAAATATCAATTTGTTTGCATCAGACGATGAGTAACGCGGATGACGCCACTTAATCCCTACGAGCTACAGATACATCTTCCAGAGTATGCGACGGCCACATCATTATCTTAATTTCGTTTTCAGATTTCTTTATGTATCGATGTCCAAACAGTCATGCCAATGTGGGCATAGTTTGTCCACTGCTTAAAAGCACTATGTCAATATACCTTGCAATGAGACTCTCTGAGAGCGGCGTTGTTTGGTAATGATGATACTTGCTGACTTTGTGCCATTATTTGATTCTAGTCTGATGGGAACATTTCTGACTCTGTATTATAATGTTTGGCTACGGCTCCGTGCTCGTCCACCAAATGAACTCGCACGCATTCACCGAAGCAAAAGTCCTCTTTGCAATAAGATACTTCACAGATGAGGCATGCCAGGCCTTGCCACGGTTCAGCAAGTTTAGTCATCTCGTGGCAATCCAAGCAGAAAGTGTGGTCTTTTGTCACGGTTAGCCAGGCCTGCCTAGATCTGCCCAATTGCTACTTACCACAGTACGTGTATCGATAAAGACGAGTTCTTATTTGCTGGAGGCAATACATGCACTTGGGGCTTCTGGAAACAGCCGGTCTCGCCAGTGGGTTTGAGTGATGACCAACTCTGGGCGCATTCTGACTGCAACATGAGCGCAAATAAAGGGAGAGTGAACAGCAAGAACGTACCAATATGGAAGCATCGGCCGTATCGAGGCTTGTATCCCCATCCTGTGTGAGATCGATAACTACCCGGCAGGGCACACTTGGTTGTTCTCCATTAAGGTCAATGCAAGTAGATTTTTCTTGCTGACTGGTGAGGTGGGAAGCGCCCTGATATCTTGTTAAGTCAGAGTCGAACTCAGGTCGCACTTGTCGGTCAATTGGCATCATGACCAAAGTCGACATTTTTCAAACTCCAGATAATGGGTTTTCGGCTGCAGAAACCTTTTTATGCCGCCGCCGGGCAAAACAGGGGTGACAGTTACTGTACAGCGCGACTTGCAAGTAAGAGTCCGCCGATAGTTGTTAAGGTGCAGTCATAGACACACATAAAAGAAACTATACCGCCTGGGGTAGTCTTCGCATAGGCTGTGGATTCCAAGATGGAGCGGAAGTGGCCCATGCGAGGGCAGGTGGAGGGGCGGAACCATCAGGCGGTCGTCTATTCAGAACAAGCGAAGCCGATGGATGCCAGATGGTATTTCGAACGTGTACGTGTTGGCTTAACGTGGTGACCCTAGAACGGTGGATACGAGTATGGTCTTGTTCCATTCAGGAAGTGTTCCTTTCTAGGCAGAGCTGTTTCACGCCCAGCAGTTTCCATGCCCTAATTCTTATGCTCTCGTTCGTATAGGATGTACATTGTACTCCCGACTCAAGTCCTGCGCGGCCTATTGTGCAGCTCGATGAGCCTACCAATTAGCAAGGTATGGCCATTTTTTAGTACAATACACACTCATTTTTCGCTACTAATTGAGTCACTCTTATTACTCCTAGCTAGAGACCAATCGAACTAGTCGTGACGCCATAACCTGATAGTTATGAGTCCGGTGAAGCAAATGATTGGCTGTTTACGATCCACGGTTTGAATGAGTCATTTTCGATAGCATATAACTCAACACCATATAAAGCAGATAATTCGGGAAAAATAGACGGACCGTCATCCTATGAGATCTAAGCGAACCAGAGCGAGTGTCCGCCTAATGTATTTGTCCACGAGTTTACGGCTTTTTAGAAATTGCTTGCAAGCAAGCTATAACGTTGGCCTAATATTTTAGTTGAAATAAAATCGTTAAATCTTAACTTTAGTAGCGAGAATTTTATACGTTTATTATACTAGCTTGCTGTTTAAGCCGGCTTATAGTTATTAAATAATATATTTTAAACTATTTATATTATATTTAAAAAGTTTGCTTTTTTCGAACGTTTAATAAAAATAATTAAAAAGCGTTTATATTTTATTTTAATAAACTAATAAAAGCATAATTATATAAAGTTGCTTATTACGTTTAGCTTATATTTATAGTTTTTATTATTTAATATTATTAAAAGCCGTGCCGTAGCTTTATTTAAATTAATACGTAATATAATTTTAAAATAAATTATTTGTTTTTAAAAAAAAGTATAAACTATTATTAACGTAAATATAGTTAAACGTATTGCGATTTATAGTTTTTATACTGTTTTATTATGCCGGCGAACCTTTATTATTTATATTAAGCTTATATAAGCTATAAGTTTTAAAAGCTTTATTTTTTAGATCTAAGTATCGATAGCGCTATAAAAAAATCTGTTTGTT
Organism: Xylariaceae sp. FL1272; assembly: GCA_022432385.1. NCBI lineage: Eukaryota > Fungi > Ascomycota > Sordariomycetes > Xylariales > Xylariaceae > Xylariaceae sp. FL1272. The sequence goes on from JAJJXC010000060.1 coordinate 245,144, forward strand.
AATATTAATAAATTTTTTTAAATATTAAAAAATATATTCGTTTAAAACGTAAAAATAGTTTATTAAATTTAACCGCTTTTTTAAACTGCTATTTAAGCCTATCTTTTTTAGTATCGGCATTGCAATTGCCTAAAGCTAGTTAAACTTTTTTAACAAAGTCTTTATACTATTTTTTATATAAACTTTTTTATTATTGTTTAATAACCGCTAAATTACCGCTATAGTGTTTAAATCTTAAAAATCGTTTAATATTAGCTAAAAAATATATTATAATATTATTAAAAATTATATTTTAATAAATAATAAATTGCGTAGTAAATTATTTTTTAAAATCTAAAATAATTTAATTATTAGAAACATATTTAGGAATTAATACCTTTTAACGTACTTATTAATATTATTAAATATAATATATCGATTAATAAACTTTATATATAGTTAAAAAGTGCATTTTAGCGTAAGTAATAAATAAGTTATTATTTGTTTCCGAAGTAAAAATAGTTTATTAGAATTTATACCGAAAAAAGCTTTTTCTGGTTTAAACGGCTTTAATTTGTCGGCAAAACTAATAAATAATTACGTTTATTAGCTTAACCTTAAAACAATATGCTTAAAAATTCGGCAAAAGTTTATAATTTAAATTAAATAACCTTGTAACTAAGTTATAAACATTTTAAACTGCTAAGCTATTTGCGGCGGCAAAGTTAACTTTATTAACTTTCGGTCGGATATGTTTATAAAAGTTGTAAAAATTTTTCGTTATTTTATACGTTTTAAAAAACTAACCGTATTTTAATTTTAAACGTATTGAAAAAAGCTATTAATTAAGTTATACCGCTTAAACTTATTGTTTTATATTAATAAAACTAGTTTATTTAAATATTAATAGCTTAAAGCCGAAATCGATTTTAATTAAAATGCAAATACGTAATATAGTTTAAATAACAAATTTATATTACGTAACGTTATATTTAAAAGCCAAAACATTATTATATTTTTAAAACAATTTATATATTAATAACGTAATATATATATTAAGGTTTGTATTAAAAACGCCGAGGACTATAGTACGTATTAAATCGATAAAGTCTTAAGTCGGCTTTTATATTTTTTAAAGCTACGTTTTATATATACGAAAACTTTTTACTACGTTATTATATCGTTTTGCTTGCCCGATGGACTAATTAAACGCACGGGTATAAAAAAGGCATTTTATATTTTTCGATTTAATGCCGCTTAGTTATAAATTTTATTAAAAAATGTTATGCATTTAATTCTAAAAGTTTTAAAGTCGCTTTTTTTTTATAAAAAATATTACTTTTTTAAAATAAAACGGTTTTAAAAAGTTTAATAAAATAAACATTTAACTATTATTATTTAATATAACGGTTATAAGTTTTTTGTTTAAATTATTATAAATAAGTTTAACTAACTTTAAAAATTTATTAATATTATTGTAATAAATTTCGATATTAACGATTTGTTATATTTTTGTTATTATAATAAGAAAAATCGTTTATTATATAAGCGTTTAATATATTATATACCCGATTAAACTGTAAATAACCCGGTTTATATATTTTGCGATCGCAAAATTACGTTTAAAGCTTTTTACGTTTATAAAATCGCTATTTAAATTATTAAACAATGCTTACTATTAAATATAACTAATACGTTATTATTAGTTTTTAAATCGTATGTTATAATCGGCGGATTTTATAGTAATAATAGCTTATTACCCGATTATAACTTATTTATTAATTAAATCGAAAACTTTATTAATAAAAGGTAAAAAAACTTTATTAATATTTATTATTATATAAATAATAAAGCTTTTTTACTATTTCGGCTTAGGTTGTTTGCTTTTAAATTTAATACCGATATAAACGCTATATATTTTTTTATTATATTTGCTTTTATTAATAAGCTTAAAAACATATAACCGTTAAAATATAGCAGCTATATTAATTTTAAATCGTAAAGACGGCTTAGCTTCGAGTTTTTATAAAAATTTATAGTTTTAGCTTATTTTTTTTTAAATATAAATATAATTTCGAAAACAAAATATAAAACCGAAAAGTCTACAATGTTTAAGAATATAAAAATCTATACGAAAAAAGGGCCTGTCGGCTTATTAGCATTGTTTTAAAATAATAGCTAGCTTTAGCCGCCAAGTTATCGACGCCAAATCTTAAAACAAATATTTTTAATATTGCTTTAGTACTAAATAAAATAATGCCTAAATAAAAACGAAAGGAAGCAAATAACGACTTAAAAAGTTATATCAATTAAGTTTAAAAAGTTATAAACTTATTCGACAGCTTTTAAAAATATGCCGCGTTATTAAAATAAAAAGCTAAAGCGTTAATATTTATTAGGATAAAATATGGCTAACGTATTATACCTTTAGTAAAAAACTTAGTATTTAAACTTTGCTGTCGTTTAAAAAATAAGACATCTGATATTTATTTTAAAATATAAAGCATAGCTACGCGCGATAGCGCTTTTAACATTGCCGAAAGACAGCTTTTAATAAAAGCTACCGAATTTAAAAACATTTTAACAAGATTTGCTAGCTTTTTCGATATATTACGTTAATAATATGCCGAAAACCTTTATTAAAGCTTAGTTACGTTTAAAAAAATAAATCGGATATTATAACCCGATGTTTAAATTTTTATATTAATTTTTAATACAATTATATACGTTAAAAAGCAAATATATAACAAAACAACGTATTATTTGTAGTATATTTTTGCTGCTTTTATTATAAACGACTTTCGATTTATATAGTTATAGCTAAGCGTTAATTAGTTTTATATTAGCTTTTTTACAATGTTTAAACTTTTGAAATCGATAAACTTTTATAATTTTAAAAATGGCATAAAAAAAGCATTTATATCGTATAGTTTAGTAACTACCGAGTTTTAACGGCTAAAACGTATACAAAATGCGTTATTATAAAACGATAAATAAATATTTAATAAAAAACTCTAAAATAAAGGTTACTAAACTTAGTTATTATTAAATTTACTAGATTAGCTTTTAATAAAAATTAATAGCAATATATTTATTTGGGTTAAGCAAGCAGCTATAATATAGGTAATTATTATACTATTATTAAGCGAAAACAGCTTATTATAAATAGCTATAAGTAAAAGTAAGTATATTTTATATAATTAATATAGCTTTAATATTATTGTTTTAGTTAATATTATCGTAAGTAAAACCTTATAAATTGTACCTATAGTTATTACGGTTTTAGCCAATAAAAAAAAGCTTTTGCGGTCTTAAGACTTAAAGCGTTGCTTATATAGACAGCTTAAATAATATAATTATAACTAAAAGGTTTTATAAGTCGCAAAATTTGCTATGTGCTATTTTCGTAGAAAACGCAAGCAATACCAAAAGTTTTAAAACTTTATAAAAGTTTTTACCGAAATATGTATAATTTAAATAGCCTCGTTTTAACTAGCTAGGAAAATATTTTGTCGTATAAACTTAATAAATAATAGTATTTTATTAATAGCAAACTTAAAGCCGTAAAAAAAATAATTAAGTTTTAAAGTTAGCTAAAAAATAATTATTAAAATGTTTTTAACAAATACGATATTATACTATTAATAAAAACGTAGCTAAATTATTTTAGCAAATCTAAAATAGCTATTAATAAATACTCGTTTCGGTAGCAGGTTACTAAAAAGCTATTCGGCCTAGTATGCGACTACGTTCTTATATTGTAAAACAGATTTTTTAATAGTATCGATATAATAAAACGGTTCGGGTCGTTTTTTATACTGCATTTAAAAAACGAAACAAAAAACGCTTTTTACGACCGCATATTTAATAATATTAACGCTAAACGGATAGCATTTTTTGCTTTTTAGATTTAAGCTTTTTGCCAAACCGTCGCCGTATATTTTAACAAGTTTTTTTTTAATAACGGTTTAACGGTAACGTATTTATATAAGCAGTTAATACGTTTAAAAAACCCATAAACAGTATTTAAAATGCTATTAATTATTTATAGCATTTTAATAAATAAATTGCTTATTATTTGTTTTAATAAAAAATAGAACGTATAGTACGGGCTGTATCCGTTTTATAATTTTATCGCAATATTTTTTAAAGCGAAAAAAATATTTTCGGAACAGTTAAAATTTAAACACCTAAACGTATTTTTTTTTTTTACATATTTAGTATTTTATTACATTAGTTTAAATTTTTATTAACTTTAATAAAGTTTATAATATATATTATAATTAAAAAATCTTACTACGAAATATAACTAATAAACGTTTAGCTATAATAGTTTATTTAAAACGTTATATTATTAAAATATAATTAACGTCGATAACGTTAAATAAATAAAAAAGCTATAGTAATATTTACGCCAAAACCGTATCGTGTTAATTATTATATGAACTATTTTATATTTTCGGCGTATGCTAAATAGTTCGATATTAAATTATAAACGTTTACGTAAAATTTATTACTAAGTTTTAAAAAGTATTGCAGTATAAAAACAATAAAATTTAGTAAAACTAATAATAATTATATTATATTATTTTTAATTATTTAGTAAAACAATTTGTTTAATTTATAATAAATTAATGCTAAAGTATTTATATATTTGCTATAACTATATAATTGTAGATATTAAATTATAATAAATAAAAAAAGCAAACGGTTAATTAAAAAAGATTTTCTTTGCTAAATATACGTTAAAAGCATTTAAATATTTATTAACGTTAAGGCTTATATTTTTAAAATAAATAATAAAACTTTAGCTAAAACGTAAATAGCTATTAATTATAAAACTAAAGCTGCCGTTTATTTTAGCAGCGATAATTAAGCGTAGGTATATTTTTAAAACGATATAAAAAACGATATCTTATTATTAGCGACGTTTTTCGCAAACAATTTCGGCGAGTGTTTCGTTTATTTCAATAAAGCATATATTCGTAATATAAATTTAAAACTGCCGACGTTAGTTTACGGTACGCTAACATTTACGTTAAAACAAATAAAAAACTATACGATATAAAGTAAATAATATGTTAATTTTAATTTTTTTTTTGCTTTAAAACGTTATTTGGCTATAAAAAACATTTTTAACTATAAGTTCTTTTTTATTAATTATTTTTATAGCGGCAATACGCTTTTGTTAATTAAGCACGACTTAGTTTATTACTTTTTTTACGTTATTAAACGTCGATTAAAATATTAAAAACTTTTATTGTTTTATTATTAACGTAAAGCTTAATTTTTTATATATTATATATTAGTTTTTCGAGTAAACTTGTCGTGTTAATAAAGATCTGCAGCTTTTATACGCTGCGTAAAGTTTCGATTTTTGCCGGCGTACCGACGTAACGTCGCGTTATTACAATTTTTTAGCCGATACGGAACAATATAAAAAATTGCTTTAAGTTTTACAACAAGTAAAACGTTAAACCTTAAAGCAAATATATAATAAAGCGTTAAAAAGTTTTTTGCCGGTTATTACGAAATATATAGCTATTTTATAACTATAAAAGTTTATAGCCTAATTTTGTTAAATATATAATAAAAATAATGCCGTTTAAATAAAAGCTTTAAAAAAAATAAAACAGAAGTACGAAATTTAGGTTTAAATAAAACAAAAGCAATAAGTTTAAAAGCCGTTATTATATAAAGCTTTAACGTTTTTTAAACTATATTTTATTATAGTATATTTTGTTTGCATTAAAATGTTAAAAACTAGGCCGTTAGTTTATAAAAATTACGGAATTAAGTAAGTATTTGTTTATATAGCAAATTTAAACGTTAAAAAACGGTATAATATACGTAAAACGGGTTTAAAGCTGTTTGTTTTAAAAAAGTTCAAAAAAATAGCTATTTTTAAAAAAAAAAAAAAACGTCGCTAATTATTTTTTAATAAATCGGGTTTTCGTTTATTATTAGTTATATATAGCGCTATGTTTTAAGACTTATACTTTATAACGTTTTATAAAATAGATTTTATAAAGTTTATTTATTTAAACCGTAATAATTATTATTTTTTAAAAAACTAAGTTATTAATTTTTAAATTATGTTTTAACGTTAATAAACCGAGCGTATATTTAATTATTTACGTTGTACCGGTTATTAAAGCTATAGCTTATTTTAATTTATTATAATATTATAGTTTGTTTCAATTACCGAATAAATATATTTCTCTTAAATAGTTTCGGATTAAAATTGGCATTTTAGCTAGCTAGCTATATATTAACTTAATAAAATAAAATCCGGTAGCTTATTATTTACGATTATTTTATAAAATTAAAAACAATTATATAAAATATAACGCAAAGCCGTAATTAGTAAATATAATAAGCTTTGTTTTTTTTTTAAATAATAACGTTTTATTTTTTTTTTAAATAGTTAACTTTTTGCCGCAAAACGTATAATATATAATATACGTTAGTTAAATATATATATACTAATCGGGTATTAAAAAATAAGTATTTATTATAGCAATATTTACTATAATACTTTTTTTTGTTTTTATGCTGTTAGCTTAGGATATAGTATATAAAATTGTAATACAAAAAGTTTGAAAAAGTTAACAAATTTATACCTCAATTATTTAGCAAACTTAATTAAAACTTGTTTATTAATTTTACTTTTTTATATTATATTAAAAGCTTAATACAAGCTATTGTTTTTATTAAAGCTGTAATTAGTATTTAATAAAATTATTTATTATTTATTAAGTTTAATAATTTTTAAAAACTAAGATTAGGAAGAAAAAAAATTGCTAAAAGCGCGTTATCGTTTTTTAGTTTTTTTGTAACTTTATAACTGCTAAAAGAAAAAGCTATTTAATAGTTTTTAATTTAAATAGCTATAAGAAAATAATATCCGTATTTAAGTATACTCGAAAGTATACGCTAAAAAGCTATCGTTTAATATACAGTCTCGGTTTGTTGCCATTTTTTTGCTATCGTAAATCTCGGCATTCGATTTGGAGTAAAATATAATAGTTTATACCGGTTTTGCTTTTTATTCTTTTTTAAAAAATATAAAAACAAAATTAGCCGGTTATTATGCCCGTTCCGAATTATAAAGGCCATTATATAAATCTAACGCATTTTCGATATTTTTATAATTTAAATAAATATAGCTATATATATAGCTATTAACTAAAATCCGTAAAAGTTTATTAGTTTTAACGTCTTTTTATTATTAATAGCTCGAACTACTTTTTTAGCTATTAAGTATAAACTTTTATAATATAATGCTTTTAAAGTTGCTTTAAATAATACTATTAAAACTGTGATTTAAATATGTTTTAATATCGTCAGCGAGATCGGAACATAATATCGATTTTAACGCTTTCGTAAGTTAATTTAGGCGGTTTTGTTAATACGGTATTAGCAAACGGCTATAGTCCTTTTTACGCAATACTATTTTAAAAAACGTAGCCGTTGTAATTTCTACGTTAAGTTTTTATACTTAACCTATTGTTAAAACATTTTCGCGTTTAAAGTATACGTTGCTAAACCGATAGCCTTTTTTAAACGTTAAACTAGACTTTGACTTAAACACGTTAAAGCTTTAAAAAAACGTGCTTTAAAATATTTAAAAACAGTTATCTTTGCTGTTTAAACATATTTTAAGCTATTATAAAGAATTTCGCTATTTAATAAAAAAGTAACAAATATAAATAAACTAGAACTATGCTTTTTTTAAGCTTGGAAATTTAGGCGTATTAAGTACGCGTAATAATTAGCAATAATAAATAAGCGGTCCGAAGCTTTTTTAAAATCTTTTCCTATTATATCCTTAATAATTTGTAAGGTTATAGAGCGCTTATTTTTAAGGACTAACCTATAAGACGCCGCCGCCGCAAAGACATTATCTATCGCCGGCATTTTGAATCGTCGAATTTGATACATAGTTCACCCGTAATACTTCCGAAAACACGAAAATCTCGTTTCGCGATTTTTAAATCCGGCGGGTGTCGTATAAGCAAATTAAGTTCTCGTCTTGCTAAATAAGCTTTTTAGAAGATTTACGCTCTTTTTTACTACTTGTTATTTATAATAGCGGCAAGGAGCTTTATTGCTTTTTTTACGCTTTGTGTAGGCCTTTTAGGTTTTTTTTATGGCAAACGGTAAGTTGTTTTTTTATAATCGTTTTTAAAACGTTTAAGTCTTTTATCAAACAAATAAATATTTTAAATAAGCTAACGAAATAACGACTTAATATATATATATTATTTATTTTATATAGCACTGCTTTTTTTTGTTTACATTTTTTATAAGTGTATAATTTTTTATATTTTTGCTATTAAATGCTTTACCGATCGATTTAGAAAAACCTTATACCGCGGTTATATATATATTTAAAAACGCGATTTTAAATATAATTTTCAACAGTTAACGGGTAAAATATCCGGCTATTTTTATTTTTAATTTTATAGCTTTTTTTATAGTTCTTTTTTTTATTAGTCGGATTTTACGTATAAAAAATTGCTACGAACTTTTTATTTATAAAAGTATCAATCCGGCAACAGAAAATAAGGTTTCGCTACTTATGCTTTTTAAGCCGTAGTTTGTCTAAATTCTTTAATAAACGTTATAAAAAACTTAAGCAAAAGCATTTAAAATGTTTAATAAAATTAAAAAACTTTTATTACGGCTTTTAAAGTTTTTAAATATTAAAAAAAAGATTAATAATTAGTTTTTTATGCAGTTTAGCAATTTCGCCTAAAGGTATGTTATAATTATCGTTTTAAGTTCTAGTGTTATTTATGTTTTTAATAGTTAGCTGAACGAAAAATATAGAGCAAATACGCCGAAAAAGTTGCTTTAAAAATATAATATTTTTGATTTTCTATTAATAATTAACGCTAAAAAAAAGTAAAAAACTAGATTAATAGCGATTGCTGCCTTAATGCTTAAACTTTTTAACTGTTGCCCGTTTTTTTTATTAGTTATTATAGCTATATTTTAGAAAAAAACCGTAGCCTATTACTTTTAGTATATTAGTAAGCACATTACGTCTTATTTTACCTTTTTTTTTACATTATGCGCTGGCGAGGCGACGGCGCGGGCCGCCTAGGCCGTAAATATTGCAAGCTTGGCTTTATTAATTTAATTCCGCTTTTTTTCATTTATTAGTCTATTTACTCTATACGAGCTATCTTTTTTTAAAGGCTTTAACTAGCTACCGAAGATCGAACAACGGATAGCTTTATAATTTAGGTATACAGATTTGTAATTAGCATAGTAATAAGGATATGGCACCGAGGCGTTCTTAGTACTCTCTACGTATTTAAAAGAGTAAGTGCTTAGAAGTAACTTTAAGGTTAATAACTAAAGAGCAAAATAAATAAATCGATAAAAGGCTAAACGGACTTAAGTCTTTTTAAAGATCTTAAAGTGCCAAAATGATTTGATGTTCTATACCGTATATTAGACCTTTAATAAGGTATGACAGGAGGAAAAAGACGTTAAAATAGGCGCAGGACGGGCTGTTTGTTTGCAATGGGGCTAGTGTCTTCCGGCTTTTTTTCGATCGCGGAATTATGTTCTATACTGCACCTCTCCACGATTTTACAAAATAAAATAGTGCCTAAATATGTCACTACAGTTAATTGCAATAAAACACCTAATAAGCTACTTAAAAGTACTAATACACACTAGCGATAGTATTAAAAATAAAAGTTTGGTTTTGCATAACTTATAAGCCATTTGTAAATTATTTTTTATCGCTTAGTTTTTATAACTAAAATATATAAACAAGTGCATAATCGAGTAAATCGCAAAGCTATAAGCCTTTTAAAAGTCCTAAACCGCTTAATTTCGATTATATAATAGATATAAAATCGTATATATATAGCTTTTTATTGCCGAACGACCCTAACTAAGTCGGCCGCCATTTAGGAAACCGGATATTTAATACAGCGTGCATCGTTAATGCATAGCTATAGCCCGAATAAAAAAGTTTTAGCAGTAGCTTAAGTCCGCAAGTATAGAGCTTTTTTATAAAAATACCGAAAAAAATCGAAAAGTATTCGAAAAAACATAGAGCACAGCTATCGCGGAAATGTCCAAAAAAGTTACAGAAAACTATTATAATTTCGTTAATATGCTTTCGTTTTTTGCGGTTTATTACCTTTATACCGGCTTGTCAGTTTTTTTTATAGGAAAAGTGGCCAAAATTATTAGAATACTTACCGATAAGTAGTAAAAAGATCGGAATACCCGATCTCGGAAGCGGCTTTTTACACTTTTTTAAAGCTGTTTTAGTAACTATTTCGAAAATATTTTACCAACGAAATACCTAAAAAGTAAAAAAATAAAAAACGAGTTCCTTTTTAACGTCTACCGGATATAAGACTTCGATAGCTTATCGCTATATTTCCGCAAAAGGCTCGACTATTTTATAGTATTTATAGTAGTCCATAAAAACGGCAATCTTTGCAAGCCTTTCCAGATCTATAACTCTAAGTACAGGCCGATTACGGCCGTAAATTATCCTTATTAAAATAAGTAAAGCTTTTTTGTCCCAATTCTCGGCATAAAGATACCGGAGACCATCTGGGCCAATAAAGGCTTTTTTCTAAGTGCCAAAAAAGGCCTTTATAAAATAAAGGGACGCCAGCTTAAAGTAAGCCGAGAAAAGTCGAAACATAATTTTTAATAAACTTGTCAGATCGTCCTCTGTCGTTAAATAGTATTCGACGAGTAAGTCGGTCGTAATGGGCGCATCGTTTACGATAGGCAGTAGCTTATTCGTAGTAGCTAGCTAGCTTTCGATAAATAGTGCGTTGCTATAGAGAGGTAGATCGCTGGGTAGTTCGGTAATAACGTGTAGTTCGTTTAACGATATTAAAACAATTTGTTTAAGTTAGTAAAGTGTACCGTTAATTGTACCGTAAGACCATACTTCGCTTCTTTTTTTTTTTTTTTGCCTTTTTTTGTTGTTTAGGTCCTATATATTACGAATTCGACGTAGAAAATGCATCGGGCTCTCCTTTGTCTCCTCCCCAGACGGCAAAAAGCGCATTTAGGTTTCGAAAGGTTAGCAAAACATTACCATTAACGTCCAGGTTATAGGTTTCGTCCTGCATCGAGTTCTAAATAGATCGTAAAAACAGGAAAAAGTGGTTCCCCGAAAACAACAGACTGTTAAAGGCCAAAAAGTGAGTTAATGCATATTAGTTAAAGTAGAAAGCTATTTAAGGCTAGTATAAAAAACGTAAAGCATTAACGAAACTTTTACTATAGCGTATTAAAATTGGGTAGCAGGCTTAAAAAAGTTTTTAGGCAGCTAAGATCTTATAAAAAATGGCTAAAAATAACGCGATAACTAATACGGAGATATAGCGTTTAATACGAATTATATATTATAAAACCGGGCTATAACCGTTAGCAAGCATAAATAAATATATTAAATAGGGGCATTTAAAGCTAAATATAAGTTAGCGTTATTATTACTTGGATAACTCTTCGGGTTTGGCCTTTTTATAATAAGTCCTTTTGCTTTTTTCCGGTTATTTGGCTTTCGAATAATTGCTTTATTATTGTTATATCGTTTATATCGCTGTCGCGTAATTTGTTGCTTAGTTTTAATAGGGTACTGTTTTCTATAAGCTATCCTACTGTTATAATTTTCTTTATTAAGCACTAGTCTAAAATCGCATTTTGCTATACGCCTAAAACCTAACGATAAAAATGAAAAATATAGCAACTAAAGTGTTTTTTTTCCGTTTTAACGTTTATTTAGCGTAAATTAGCTGCGAACTACCTGTTTATAAAGTAATTACTGCCTTATTTCGCTTAATTAATTCGGAGCTTTTTTTTAAACTTTAATACGTTTATTAATTACTATAGTTTATTAATTAATGCTATTATTGCGTTTATACTATATTATTTTAAAATTATTATAATAACTGCTGTTATAATTATTAAAACTACGATTTTTATTGTTTTTTATTTCGAAAGACGTGCTAATTATATTACGTAATTTATTTTTTGCTATATACTTTTTACTGCGCTTTAAAACTGCTATCGTTATAATTAATATAAAATATTTAAAACATTTTTTTTTTGCTTAATATCTGCAACTATACGATATCGATTTAATACCCTTTTATTATTTGCGATATTTCCTAGTATTAATAATTATAAATTTAATACTATTCCTAATTTATTATATTTATTAAAAGCTTTATACTATTTTAAATCAAAAAAAAAGCGTTTTTACCTCTTTTAAATATAAACTAGCCGTAATTAACTACGCCGCATTTAAAATACCGCTTTTATAACCGGCTGTTATTGGTATAAATATTATAGCAAAGTATACTATATATAATTAAGAACATATTTTATATATCGATAAAAAACGCAGGTTTAAGTTTTATATTTAAATATTAAAAAGCTTTAAAAAAATATTTTAATAAAAGTTATATAATATATTTGCCGCTTTTTTAACTTTAATCCTTTTTTTTTAGTAACGCTTACTAACGGCGTTATTATTTACAAAGTTTAAAACTAATAGTTCTAAGCTGTTTTCCGAACTAATAGCTACCCGCCGCCTTTTTACGTTATTACAGCTTTTAATACTTTTAATTTTTTTTTTCCGAAGCCGTCCGATATTAAATACTAAGTAGCTAAAAGTAATAATATCAATACGTATAAATCGTTATTTAAACTAGGCTATTTTATAAGTAATTTTATTAAATATATAAACTTTACTAATTTTGCTTATATTTTTATTATTACCGAATATTAGTAAATAGTTTTTAATTTGGTTTAACTTCGCGTTATCGACTAGGATATCGGAAATTAAGTCTATAAACTGCCGACCAATAACAGTACCAAAAATCGACGATATTAATAAATCCGAACGTTTAATAAAGACTATATTAACGGCGATACGCATTTAAAAAACGCCTAAAAAACAAAATCGAAAATGTTTTTTTATTTTTTATTTCGAATTAGTGCGTATTCAATTAAATATATACTAAAAACGACATGCTATACCGATATTGTAGTCATATTTAAAATATAAAACGCGATTTTCCGTTTTTTTAATCGATATAACTTTTCGGGCTTTATTAATTAACCAAAATCGCTAACGAAAAATATTCAAATAATAATAAAATATAGTCTGCAGTAAGCCTAGTTTAGTTTTAGCTTAATTTTTTATAGTTTATAGGTTCGTAGTAATATGTAGGCGGCGTCTATTGTTTTTTAAGATCTTTACGCTGTTGCTATTCGCAAAGTAGTTAACGGTTATAAGTCGATTTTTATTTAAGTATTGTTCTTTATGTCCTTGTTTTTTTAAAACGCGTAATCGAATAATGCTAAGTTAGATATAACTATATAAAGTAATTAAAAACCGGGTAATCGTTAAATCGTTAATAACGTTTTAAAACATATAAAAAGTTAAATTTTAAACTCGAACCTTTTATTTTATAAATAATATTGCAATAATATCGTTTGTAATTATATTAATAACCTATTAATAAATAAAAAACCGCTTTTAAAAATATATTCGGATTTAAAACGGGTTACGGTTATTAAATAAGGATATAAAATAATATAAAACTAAAAAGTATGGATGCTAAACAAAAAAAAAGATTTATTTAAGGAAATTTAGTAGTAATTTTGATTAAAAGCACTTATTTTTTTATAGATTTAACGGGGTAAAAAAAGGCTCTATTAGGTACGACTAAGGCTAAAAAAGCTTAAAAAGCAGGGGACGCACTATTTTAACGTTTGTTTTTATATTTTAATTTAGCGTTTAAACTTATTTCGTGTTTAATTAGCCTAGGAACATGCCGAAAAAAAAGCTAAATAAATTAAAACAATACTTAAAAAAGTATTATTTTCTACTATTTTAATAACTTTTTCCGTTAATTAACTCGCTATTAGGCTTTATATTTATAAAAAATATTTTTATTTTATTATTTTATACGGCAAAAGAAAATTCTATATATATAAAACATTTGTATGTTTATAATCTGCCTTTTTTACTATGGCTTATTAAGCTTTTAAGGTTAGTTATTGCGTATAAAACTATTTAATAAGCCCCGCTTTTAATATATTATAAATATAAATATAACTTATTATTAATTATTAATTAAGTATTATAAAAAAATTTTTTACTATTTTATTTATAGTATAATAATAAATAAAAAAATATTGTTAAATATTACGTACTTTTATTAAAATATTTTTACATACAGAATTATTTATAAAAAAAAAGGCGTTATTTAATTATAAATAAATAGATATAAATATTAAAATTAATTTAAAAACTTTAAAAAATAGTTTAAAATAAAAGGTTTTTAATATAAAAGGTCTTAATTTAATAGCTCCACTTTAACGTTAGTAGAAAGTAGACTAAATTTATAATTTCACCGAAAACCTTACCCGGGAACTAGATTTACATATAAATTAGTCGTTTTTTAATGTATAATAATTTAATTTAATAATATAATACTTTTTACTATTTATTTTCTAGTTTATATTACTATTACGTAAAAAAAAATGTTGTCCCACTTTTTTATGTTTTATTTTTGTCAAGCTTTATACTTTATAACTAGTATAAAAACCTATTATTTATAAAGTTTTTATTAATTTAATAAATAAGAACTATATTTTTTACTATTTATTTTTATACTCAGATATATATAATTCAACTAAATAAAAAAACCTGACCTAATTTGGACTAGTGTGGGGCTAGTTACGGCTTATTTACTTTAGCTTACAAAGTGGTCCACGAGGGGGTGGTCCGTGAGGGGGGGTGTCATCTTAGGTGATGTGTTGAAGTTGTTGATAAGCACCACCTATGAGGTGGTGGAGGAACGGAACCCTCGAATAGGTGGGGCGCAGCACGATTAGCAGATCCGCCCAAGACATCGACTCATTGACGGCTATACACAGGAGAGCGAACAATCCACCCACGGCTCATCCCGTAGAGAAAGTATGGTCAGCATGTGCCATCGGACTTAATCTCATCAATCCTCTCATGTGTGTCCCTAGAAAACGGTTTCCGTCGCAAGCAGTGTCAGTCTTCATTCATCGCCGCTGTGAGGTTTGGTCCATGGTGAGATCTCTGTAGGAAGAGTCCTTAAGCGGATATATCGCTATTTAAATCAGTGGCGCACGTCGCCATAGTCGTCAGCTAGTCTAACATATCGATTACTTACCGTCCCAATTTTGAGAGACACCTGTCAATACGACGGACAATGGTCTTCAACACGCTCTTATAGTGTCGTTGAGACTCTGTAGTTTACCTCTCACATTTAAATCAAGGAATTTATCTCATAAGGCGGGTTGAGAATATAGATTAAGGCAAAAAGAATCTATAATTCATTCAGTATTCTTCCGCAGCTACGACTGCACTATCACTCCTGTGTGCCTACACAATAATTCCGACGACGGCCGTTCCTAGCGTCCGGTCTCCTGTACGCCCTGAGTCTCTTGGCCATCATCTTAGCAGCAAGCCTCCTACGTTGATGTATGCTCTTGAGTCTATCGATCGACAGGGTATAGCTGAACAAAGCTTCAGCAAGGCCGCATATTCACCAGTTTATACTTCCCATTCTTTCCAGTCTCGATATTTCCGCGATGAGCGTAGTAGGCGGCGCCATTCTATCTGTCCGCCCGGAGCTAAGATCAAGTCTGTTCGTGGAGTACACGAAGCCCTCGCTCATGCGTAGGTGTAAGAGCTATGTTCATGGCCCGCGCTGCTGAGCCTATAGTTCGAAATGCTCTTCCTTGTGCGCTATGATATAGGAGACGTGGAGCAAATCGGGGGCTTATATCTAATACAATCTATTGACTCTATGAGTCAGATGGTACCTAATCAGCGGCGCACATGAAAGATGTCATGTGTTTGATAATTAGTCTCTAAGATGAGGCAGAAAGACATTGCGCGATGCCTCAGTGGGGGCGAATGGTAATAATCGTGACTGATTTTCCGATTCCAACTTGTAGGCTTATATGTATATGTATGTAGAAGCATGTAACGATTGCCCTTAATTTGTCGAGCTGACGTGACACGTGTTGTAACATCGCAAAGCCCACACATAAGTGAATACTTTTTACTGCGACGTGGTTTTTTTATTGGAAAGCAGGACTTATGTGGAATTGATGCATCCGGCATCTTC
Organism: Xylariaceae sp. FL1272; assembly: GCA_022432385.1. Classification (NCBI taxonomy): domain Eukaryota; kingdom Fungi; phylum Ascomycota; class Sordariomycetes; order Xylariales; family Xylariaceae; species Xylariaceae sp. FL1272. Next base: position 261,301 of record JAJJXC010000060.1, read on the forward strand.
AGCCACGTCAGGACTCAGTCCATCAAGCCAATGTTCGGTGTCTCGATCATGACAAGCCATCCACACAGAACTCCATGAGATTTGGTAGGTGAGCGATTCAAGTAAATGCTATGCAATAAGGCTTTTCCTTTTCTTTCTTTTCTCTTCTTTTCCTTTCTTTCTCTGTCTCTTAAGCCCCCGGCATTGGCTAATCATGCGCATAGAACATTGTTAATTCGTCGTGAGATTCATTGTCCAATGCTAATTCCTCTTGTGGGACCAGACCAGTTCTTACTATCAAAAATAATCTGTAAATTTCTCGACTTAGTACGAAACTTGTATGCCTCGCGTGGGGTAAGTCGGCTGGCCCAGGCTGTGATGAACAGAAGTGATACAGTTCTGAAGAGACGTTTCGGCATAAATCTCCGAATAGCTATTAAAACAAATGTAGGACTTGGCTTTGATGCTATTGTTCGAAGAGATCACGAGTAGTTAGCCGTTTTGACTTGACGGGTGTATCACTATTTTCGGCCACACGTGGCTGACATTGGATCATTGGATAAAAATAATCCTCCCATTCCTTCGGGCCTGGCCTGGTCTCACCCAAAGCTGTATCATCGATGTTTAGAATTCCTTTGAACCCCTGACGAATTTACAGCTTCAACAGGAAAGGCCAAGCCAGTCGAACACAGCGAGAGTATTCTTTTGTCACAGCCGGCACTCTCGCAGGTTGTGCAAAACGAGCGAAACGAAACCTTAGAAGACAGCAGTTTTCTTCCTATTCGATAAAGCTTGTCCTTTATTGAGCGAACGGTAGATGCGGATCACGAGTCGACAAGCCGCCGCCGAACACGACGGTCACGTCCGCACCTCGGTACGAGGCACAGGACTCAATACTACTGGACATCAGAAGAGTTGAGCCGCATAACACGAATCGCGTGAATACCCAACAGAACGAGTGGCGATGGGGAGTGTGTAGGCGAGGGAAGCTTGGCTCTGCTTGGCAGCGGATCCTTTTAATAAAGGTCTCTAAGGGGTAGCAAACTTTGCGGAGATCATTCGGCAGTATATTCAGCCTCCCAGCCCGTGTCAGCATTTCGATTAACGTCCAAACCCATTGGAAACATCGTGTGATTCGCCTGTAGCTTTTTGGCTGTCGAATGTCTGAGGCACAGGCGGCTCTACGGCTCAGCCAAACAACTCAGCCCCCATCCTTCCAGACTCGCGGTTTGTCGCGGCGAGGATCTAGGACACTCAACCTGAAGTCTGGAACATTCAAGCACATCCACTGCCGGTTTCCGAATTTTGCCAACTGTTCAGTTAATGCTAATCCTGAACAGGAGGGTGCTGAGATCGAACGTGGGCCAACAAGTTTGCTTCTCCACGTCTATAATTTCAGCCCTAGCTTAGTCCTCTGCTTAGTGACTGTCTTGGCACCGCCTTCGCGAATGGCAGCCGAGCACCAGCGACGATGCGGCCGCGCGACCAATAGGTAGCCCACGAGCCTGCTGGGCTGTGTTCCTAAAAAGTTCCCAATGACATCGTTCCTACACGCACTAGGGACAATGGAGGGCCAACAGCTCGTTCAGCTCGAATTCAGCTCCGGCAATTTGAGTCCTACCATCGAGCATTGGCGATTTGGCGCAGCCTGAATATGCCTTGCCGGAGGTTGGTATCCCTGGCTAGGAGGATGGAGCCATATTCAGGTCGTATCACAGGCAGGGCCGAAGGCATATTAAAGAGAAACATGTCCCACGTGAAGGTGTCGCTTTGGAATGTGCGAAAAGTGACTCAGTATACGCCTATAAAACCCGAACGCCTCACATTCCTCACAACCTCGACTCTCCACATCGTACTATCGCCAATCTCTTTAAGTTACTCAGCAATCCACAATGGCTTTGAACATCGCCGCCGCACATGCCCATGGCCTTGACCTGGCCAACGCCTTCGCTCCTCAGATCACACCTGCTCCCAAGCTGCTGGCCAGAGCCGACGACGCTCCCCAAGTCAACCTGTTCGTTGACGGGGACTCCGAGGACTATGAGTATGCTGCGTCAGTCGTGTCGGCATGTTCCGACGCAACCATATGGGCAATCCGATGCACTGATGGCAGTGCTGGTTCCGCCACGTGCGGTCCCAATGCTGAGGTACGCCTCAGCTCTTGCAATCATACGCCCTCTGTTCAACTAACGTGGGAGATAGGTCGTAACCGTCACGGAGAGCGCCGGCGGGTACCGAGTGTCAAGTTCAACCTCAACCAAAATTGATGGAACCGGTGTGAAGCTCGAGGTTATTGAGACTTGCCAGATCGCTGATGACGCCGCGACATGCACGGCCACTATCTCTGGCTCGGCCGACGGCCAAAGCACCAAGACGAGTGACACCGTCACATACACGGGTGCCGACTTCAGTGCTAAGCAGTACGACGTAGCTGTTACCGGAGGTGCCGAGAAGACCGCCTCGGCGTCCGGCACATGCAATGCCGCTTCTGGCTTAAACACGCGCGCTGTTGCACTCTGGGGTATGCTCGGTGCTGTTGGCGTCGTCGGTGTGCTTGCGCTCTGAGTGGGCTTTGGGGAATGAGACTTGTTTCAATCAAGCGTGGCCATCATCACCCATCGGCCCATGAGCAACGCGGTGATTGAGTGCATACATGATGCTGGGATATGGCGTTAGCGATTAAACATTATCTGTGCAGATTTAAAATATACCCCGATTGATCCTGGTATCATGCTGCTGTTTGCAGATTTTGTGCTTCCTTGAGTGTCCAGCCGGTGCTCTGTGGTACAGTGTTTGGCCGTGATGAATCAATACGGAAACGCTGTGTGTATCGATGATGAAAATGGTTGAAAACATGAGATGGAGTCAAAGCAAAGCCGTTTGCTTCGACAGCCTCACCGTGACGCGTCATCTGTGCTGCGACGCTTAGTCTGCGCGGCATCGCTCTCTTTTTGGCCTTGGGAGCCTGGATGAACCCACAGGGTTAACGCCTGAGCACACAACCTCATCGCACGTTAGGTGGTCATGCGCTTATTCGCACATTGTTTATAGTCTCAGGATAGAATGTTTGCTTTAAGGCATGTCTTTGGGTACCCGATGGGTACCCAGAAATACCCATAGGTATCTTAGCAAGGTCCACTACTTAACGTAAATGCCCCCACTACTTATTCGGGTACCTATTTGTAATAGGTTATACCTATAGATAATAAGTTTTAAGCAACGAAATAAATAAAGTAAAAAAATATAAATTAAACGTAATAGTTTAAAAAAAAAATATTTATAACGTAAATAAAAGCTATATAACAAAAATCAATACAATTAAAAATCGATAAAATATACGATTACTAAAATGTAATTATTTATATTTAACGCACTCGGTAAACGTACTAATTATATACTAATTTTTATTTTTTATAAATTTTAATCGTTTAATTAATTATTTATATTATATGCTTAAAGTTTTAAAAAAGCCGGGATTTTTTTTGTTTTTTTAGCTTCGATAATAAACTAATAAACAAATTTTGCTTTAATAAAATATTTAATAAGCTTTTAATCGCGTTTACGTTAAACTTTACTTTATATTTAATAAGCTTTAATAAGCTATAAGGTTTTGTTTTTAATTACGTAATAAATAATGTTTGTAATATTATCAAAGTTAAATTTAAATAAAAAGTCGCTTTTTTTTTAAATCGACGCTAAAATAAAAACCTATAATACGTAAAATTCCGCAAACAAAATATATATTTTTAGGCTAAAAAATAACTTGCTTAACGTAAATAACGCTAAAATTTAAAGCTATAGAAATTAGAATAACAATTAGTATAAGATTAATATATTCGACGTACTAAAAAAAAAAAGCAATTAATATAGCTTTTATAGCTTTTTAAAAAGCTAGTAAAACTAATTTTTAAAATTTTATATTTAATTTATATATTTATATAGTTTTTTTAACAATTTGTTAAAAAAGCGTACCGGAAATGTATAAAAAAATAGCGTTAATTATTTATAAACGTTATATATCGTATATAATAAGGTTTAAACGGTATTAAATTAAAGGTTAATTTTAAAAAAAATAATTTTATTATTTAATTTCCCCGGGGTCTAAACGGCTTTAGTACTAATAACTAAATCGGGTTAATATACTTTTTTTATTATATTATTGCTACAATTTTTAGCTTTTTTACGATTTTTTTAAACGGTAGTTTTAACGATTTTATAAAAAGCTTTTTTAATACTAAACTTTTAAACAACAGTTCGTATACGATTAATATATATAAAAACGAAATAGTTATACCTTAAATGCTCGTTTTATAAATACTTATTTTATAACAATTTTTAAAAAAACGATTAACATACGATTAATATATAAAAAAACGAAAAAATATTATTGCAGGCGTTATTATACTAACCGGTAATATACTACTAAAATAATATAAAGTCTTAAAATTAAAAAAAAATAACTATATTAAATATTAACGTATTCAAAACGTTATAAAATATATAACCTAAAGTTAACCGTACTAAAGCCGTAAAAGTTATTATTTTTCGTTAATATAATATAATAATATAGATATATAGCAAAAAAATTTAGCAGGAATAAATAAAGCTTTTTAAATCGGGACTAGCGTGCTTGCCGTTATATAAATCGCTTTTTTTTAAAAAAATTAAAATAAATTTTATTAATATATATTTAATTATTATTATAATAAATTATTGTTATTATTATTAATATTTTATTATTAATTAGTATTTTTAATTATTTATAAAATATAATAAGATTTTTTTAGATTTAATAATAATAATTAATATAATTAAAATATTATTATAATTAATATAACAAATAATTAAATTATTATAACTAAAGTTTTTATAAATATTAGTTAAAATATTAACAATAATTAAAGTAGTAAATATATTTATATAAATTAATATTTTATTTGATTTAATTTAAATTTAATAATAATAACTAGTATAATTAAAATATTACTATGATTAATATAACAAATAACTAAATTATATATAAGGCTTTTATAAACAATAATCAAAATAATAAATATATTTATATAAATTTATATTTTATTTGATTTAATTTAGGTTTAAAAAAAGAAAAAAAAAACATTTAATATAAATAAATCTTAACTTTTAATATTCATTAAATAATAAAAATATTATAAATCGGCAAAGTATTTAATGTTTTTATTTTTTATTAAAAAATAAAAACAATATAATAATAAATATATTATAATATTTAATAATCTAACTGCTTTCTTAACTGCCGAAATAAACTAAAATCCTTAAAAAATAATATTACTTATTTAACGTATATAGCATATAAGTTTGCATAACTAAATATTTTAATTATATAAGCTTTTATAGCTTTTTATAATACTTTTAATACTTTGTTTTGAATACGAAATAAAAAAGAATACTTACGCATAATCTCGCGTACAACCCGTTAAAAAAGCAATTTAAGCGTTAATAATTCTATACTTTTTTAATATCGCCTAATATTACGTAAAACTAACACTGTTACTATTAAAATTTATACTAATTTTATATTAAATATATTTGTTTATTTTTAAGCCGCCTTCTGTTTTTCGTACGTATAATTATACGATAACCTGTTTTCGTAACTAATTAAAAATAACTTTTCTTAACAGCCTTCGTCGCAAACTTTTACTTTATTTTCTTTTTCGTTACGTTTAGTTCTTTTAAATTTATAATATATTCGCAGATTAAAAACAAGTAGCTAAATAATATAAATAGTTTTTATAAACTAAAAGAAAACGAGCTTTAAATTAAACTATATAATGTTTTTACAATTTTTTTCCAATAATAATAACGCTAATAATTATATTTATTCAAAACGGCTAATATTTTTATAATTAACGTAAATTGTTCTAATATCGTAGGCTCAGGTTTTAACGTTATTACAAGCAATATATTTATATATAATATAAACTAGTTTTATATTAAAAAAAAAAAGAGTTAAAATTTCGACTTAAAAAAAATAAAAGCAAAAATAATAAAAAATTTTGCTGTTTATATGTAAAATAATTAAAATCCCGTCCGTTTATTCTTTAAAATTAGTATAAAATTTTTAATTATATTTTTTATTTACTTTATTAATACTTATTATTACTTTATTATTCTATTTAATTATAAATAAATTTTAATTTAAATTTAATTAGCAAAACTTATTTAATATAGCCGATAACAAATAGAATTATAAAACTAGTTTATATAATAATAAACGAAAAAATAATCCGGCTTTAATAAATATTACTAATTAAAACGCAAAAGCTAATACGACTAATAACTATTATATATAGCTTTTATTAATCAAATCAAAAAGCCCGCCTTAATTATATAAAGCTAAAAATAACAGCTTAATAAACAGCAACGACAATAACAAAGATCTATTTAATAAAGCGTCTCCGACACCCGATATCGAGCCTTTTAATAATTTACGTAATAGTCTCGAAAAATAAAAACAATTTCGTTGCTATATCTATACCAAAACTTAATATAATATATTCGTAACTTAGTATAAAATAATAAAATAGTACAAAAAAAAAGTTATTAATAACTATTAGAAAAAAAAACACAAAACGATATAAAATATATTTCGATAACATATAAACATATAGGACTTATAGTATTAAAGCGCAAAAGTTAGTACTAAAAAGATCAAACTTATTTACAAACGGTACAAATTTATAATAAAACATCCGGTATTTTTAAAAAATCAAAGCCAAATATCGATAGCAAACTATTTTGCCTTAATAAAATATATCAAAAGAAATTAAAATTTAAATAAAATCCTAAACGATAAAAAAATCTCAGTACATATTACTATAATATATATACTAATTATATATTAATCTTAATTATAGTTTAGATTTAACGCCTTAATTAGCCCGGATTTATATTTAGTTTAAGCATTTATAAAAAATGTTTAAAGTTTTAATAATATAGCTAGCAAAAACTTTCGGTTTTTTATAAAGTTAATTACGCTTAATTACTCTTGACCCATATTAAAAAGGCTTAAATTAAAATTTATAATATTAACGTCCGAAATAACCGACAAAAAACTTAGTTTACGTCCTATAAACGTTTATATTACTATTATAATAAATATATAAACATTAATAAAAATAAAGTACATTTATTAGAAAGTTTATATTTATTTTATTAATTAAAGCTAACAACCTTAATATATATTATTTAACGTTTAAAACTGCCGTAATGAAAAGCAAAAATATAATACTACTTTAATTTATAACGCTTTTAAAAAATATAACCTTTATTTATATATAAAAACATTTACGGCAAATAATAAATTAAACTTTAATCTAATATAAATCCGGGATATATTTATAAAAAAAAGCCGACTTAAACGAAAAATTCGTAATATATCGCATTTATTTTATTTTTTTTACGTTATACAATTAATATTTAAAGCATTTTTCTATATATTAAAAGTCGTAAATACGGTAAACAACGTAAATATCGCTACGTATAAAAAAAAAAAAACGTAAACTATAAACTAATAAACAAATTCTAAAACATAATTTAAAAAAAATAGCAAGCATTATTTAAAGCGTACGTTTTTTTAAACTATTTTTTAATATATTAATCTATACTAATTAGTATATAGTTTCGTTAGTTCGCCATTTATATAAATAAAAGTCCAAAACGGCAGCAGTTTTTTTAAAAAATTTAGATAAAGCTTTTAAAATTAAATATATTAAACATAAAAAAGCTTTTACAAATAATTCGCAATATTAAAACTCGCTAAAGCTTAACGGTCTATATATTATTACAAGTACTACTTTTATGCCTTATAATAAAAACATTCTTTAATAAATATAAAACATTATAAAACAGCTTTCAGGTATATAAAATAACTTAAAATATAATAAAATATATTATATAAATCACTATATTGTTTCTATAAATTATAAACAATTTTAAAACATCTAAAAAAAATTATATATATAATATATTAATTAGTTATAAAAATATTACAAAACGGCTCGATAAATTCGATTAGCAAATCCGTAATAAAATTAACGAAAACTAACCCGTATTTTTAAAATTAACATTAAAAGATTTATAGCAAACGTTTACAAAAATATAAAAAAAGCTTGTAAAATATATAAAAAAGTATATAAAAAAAAACAATAATATGTTTATAATTGCCAATCTCCTATTACCCCTATTAATACATAGTTGCGATTTTTCATATACGAAAAAGTTTTAAAAATAAGCCAAATATTTTAACCGAAACCTCGTATTAACAATAAATAATTTGTAATAACTATAAAAAAAAATAAAACATTTTAAAACGGCTTATAAAATTTATTAAAAAAAACATAACTAATATATTAAACCTAATTACTAAATACATAATATTACAAAATTGCTAAAAACGATTTACTTAAGCCTAAAAAAAAGTATATATAATCTACTTTCTTAAATATATTAATTTTTATACTAATTACGATTATTATTATAAAGCTTTTACTTTTAATCTGGTTTTAATTTAAAACCGCGTTTTAATACTATTATTAATAAATATTTAAATAAATATAAATAAACTGCTTTTTTTATTAGTTATAATTTAATTAAAACAAGTTTTCGGCTTAAACAAATATTCTTTAAGTTTTAAACCGAAATAAAACTTATTAAACCCGGTTTTGCCGCCTTTACTCGTAATATTTTATACGTACAATCCGTATTTATTTTAATAAAACGTATTTAAAATTAGGGCAAGCAAATATAAACTTTATTACGTATTTCTTTTATACTTATTACATTTTTAATAATTATAACTATCACGTTTTTTGTTCGTTTTAAACAAAATTATAAAAAAGTATTATATAATATAATAATAGTTTATACGCAAAAAAGAAATTAAAAAAAATCAAAATAGCTTTAAAAATTCCCGAGTTTTTTAAACGTAATAAAAAGCCGTCTAGCTTTTTATCCGGCATTTTAATATATAACCAACGTAATATCAATCTTTAAAAAACTAGTAATGCCAAAAACAAATTTATAGCTATTTAATTTATATAATTATTTAATTAAAAAGAAAATATCGAATTAAACGGAAATTATAAAAAAAAAACGGCCATCCCGAAAAAACGTTTACCGAAAGCTCCGATAACAATATTAAAACAAAATCGGATTCGAACAATATTAGCGACTAATAGCAACACAAGTTTTTTTTTATTATTCTAAAAAAGTATTGTAAACGAAAAAATACTACAATAAATTAAAGTTCTGCAAAAAAAAACGTATAAATAAAATTAAGTCGTTAAGCCTTATAATTTGCTTATTTAAAATAGTGTATTAATTTTATACTAATATTATTTTGTTATTTATTTATTTAAATATAGCTATATAAATTTAAATATATATTACTATATTAAAAAACTAGCTAAAATTTTATTAGTTAAAAAAAATAGGTTTACCGAGTTTTTATACGTATTTGCCTATAATTTTTCCATTTTCCCACTTTCTTCCGCATAACTTTTTTTTTAAAAATGCCAACTTTTTTTTTAAACTATTAACAATTACTATTTTTAATATAAAATTACCCGGCTTCCGCTAAATATACTAACTATTTAATGCTAATATTAATAATTATTACGTTTTAGTTTTCGATTTTTTATTATTTTAAGCTTTTTATTATAAATTTGCTATTATTGTTTTTATTTTTTTTATACTAATTTTATACTAATTTACTATTGCTGCCAACTTAGCCAATATTTATTTTAAAACGTTTAATATAATAAATAGCTTTATCGCTTCCGTATAAACGGAAAAAAATAAAGGACTTATTAACTAATTTTTATACCTAAAAATACGCAATCGTATTACTGCTTTTCCGCAAAACGTTAGAAAATAAGAACAAAAAAAAACAATAGCCGTTTAAATCGCGTAAAAAATTAAAACTTTAAAAAAAGCAAACTTATTAGCTAATAAAAACGAAATAAAAACTTTTATAATAAGTATTACGGCTAAAATAAAAAAATTATAATAAGCTATTATTTTAATATACTAATTTATATACTAATTATTACGTTAATCGCTTAAAAAACAAACACCCCGATTAATATATTTTTAATACTTTTATTTACTAAAACGAAAAAAAATAATTAACGAACGAAATTTTAATTTTACGGCCGCCGAAGTTTTAAACTTTAAAACAAACATATTTTTAAAATTATTAACAAACCTTAAAATCGTTAATTTCGTTAAATAATATGCCGCCGAGCTCGTTAACCTTAATACTAAATCTAATTATAATAATTAAGTTAACCTAATTTTTAACCAACTATAAAAAGTAAGGTTTTAATATTTTATGGCTTTATTCGAGTAAAATATTAATATAATATTTAAATTTTTTATAATAATTTCTTTACTCCGCTAAAAAAAAATGTTTAAAGCTTAAAGCGTTAAAGCGCTATAATATATTATACTACTAAATAATTATAGCTATTTATCGAAAAGTTTTCGTTTAATAATAATTTTAAAAACAAAGTATTTATATAAAAACGTAGCTAAATCAATCTTTAAAATAAATATTAATTAATATATCGATTATTATATTTATTAACTATATTATTAAGTCGGTAAAATTAATGTTTATTTTTAATAACGAAAAACATAGGTAAATAATATTAAATAATTTTATTATATTATTAAACTTTTAAAGCACTGCCGCCGATATTTACAATCTATTACTAGATTAACGACTTTATAACGTTTTAATAACTTTATAATTAATAATAGAGACGTAAAATATATATTAGACCTTTTTTAAAAAAAATAAAATTTCGATATTTTATTTTTATATAATTTATTGTTATTAAATTAGCTTCGTTTTGCTTAAACGTTAGTATTTTTTACTATAAAGTTAATTTTATAATAAAAAGCTATTTAGCTTCGTACGGCCGTTAAATATAAAAATTCTCGCAATCGATATTTATATATTATTCCGTTTTTTTTACTATATAATATATTTATTAATATACTAATCGTTCTTAAAACCCGATATCGACGTATTTAGTTTTTAATTAAATTATACGGAACTCGGTAAAAATACTTAAAGCCTGTAAAAAAGCTTTTTTTTATACTATCTTTTTAAAAAATGCTACAAAAGCTTTTAAAATAAAGATATAAAATCACGGTAAATATTAAAAATAATTCTAAATATTAGATTACGCCGAAAGATGCCAGTTTATAAGAAAATATTAGCTTTTTTTTTAAAAATGCTAATAAGCTAAAAAAACGGAGATATATAGCTTTATCGCGTTTATTTTACTTTATATACTTTTTAAAAACATAATACTAAAAGCGTTCGTAAAAATTCGTATTAAAATAAACTTGCTGCAATTATAGCATTAAATTAATATATAATATACTTTATTTTATTTAATTTTTTTTATCCGGGTTTATATATTATTAAAGCTTTAATCTATTAAAATTATATTTATTACTATATTAATTTTCCGTTGTTTTTATATCGATATATATTAACTAGATATAAAAACAAACCTAAGCTATTTTATATATATACCTATAGATATTTCTAGGTAGATATCTATAAATATTTCTAGGTAGATATCTATAGATATTTCTAGGTAGATATCTATAGATATTTCTAGGTAGATATCTATAGATATTTCTAGGTAGATATCCAGGTCACCGACCTTAAGTACCCATAGGTATTCCGGGTAAAATAGGTTTTGGATAATAGGTAGTGCGGGCATGCCTTAGTTTGCTTGTCATTAGTTGAGGTATCAGACGCTTGTGCTGTAGCCTGTCAATGCATACGAAAAGCTTATCAACGGTATCACCAATGTCATTTACGATGCCCTTCCCTCCTCCCTCACTAGGTAGTCAAGGACCCACTCACGGGCCTCTATGAAAACAGCATCGAGAAGAATCTCTGTCTGATGAAGAAGGTCATCATTACAAGTTCGATGTTTGGGAATAGTCCGTGTCCTCTGAATCCGTTCCAACGCGTTAGTGGAGACTTGTGAATCTGGACACTGGATCCTTGGACTCACGACACCGGCCGGCGCGGCTGACCAGTTTGTCAAACACATTGAGCCGTCATTCCTTTATGTTCGGAAAAGATGGCCCCGTCTCACAGCGAGGAGTGGACGGCTAGCACCAACAGAACTAATAGGTCTGGTATCGACAGCGTGACGCCCAAAATGATCCCATGATGGTTGGTGCTATGCAACACGCGACTTGGCACGACTCACCGTGCTTGCGTTATAGAAAACACGCTCCTAACAATATTAAACATAGGTGCTACACTACCTGATGTGTGTCAAGAGACTTGGATATGAACGTTAACATTTCCCCACAGCCGTGGACAGAGTGGTCTTCACTAAGGGGACTCAAGACCTGATACCTGTCACATGAAGGACTTGTAATACTGTTCTTTAGCTTGGCCAGATCTAGCGTCGCTGTGAGTCCCGTAATGCGCAGGCCTCCAGGCGAGGAAAGTCCTCTCGAACTTGTGAAGCCACATGCTGTTGTTCTCGTAGAATGTGATTCATATACCGACAAGTTGGGGTGAATGTGGTCTGGGGGTTCGGAGTTAACTGTCTACCAACCTCACGTGGGCAAGCCAATCGCACACGCCGGCCGTATTGACTTGAGCATATTGGACTCGTTCCCCCTTGCATCAACCCTAAGAATACATATTCTTCTAGAGTTCCCGTGGCCTGGTTTTCATTCCCTTTGTCGTGTTCTTTCTCGGCCGTTGCATCTTGAGCTGACACTGCACACTTTTGACTGTATAGAAGTTGGAAAGATGGTGGATTCTCCAGCACTCATTAGCGGCGATATGTCTATTTTTAGGGGCGGACTTTGTGCTGTTTGTACGCGTATCCTTAGCCCCTGTAACAGTTGAGGACCACCAAGCTCCCGTGCGTATCACTGGTACACTTCTCAGATACATTGGGCATACGTGCAGAGACAGTCTCGATATTTCACGCCGCTATCGTCTTCCGGATTGGTCCACTATACTCTTTCATCTTTGCGACAATAAGTGCTTCTTCTTTCGTCAACAGCCAAAGACAATATACGCGGCATGTTGATCTATGCTCTCCTCGGCGTGGCCTGTGCCGGTCTCGTCATAGCAGGCTGGTTCAAGCTGTACCCGGCTCCATATCCAGGTATACCATTCAATGAAGCGTCTGCAAAGCGAATTTTAGGCGACATTCCTGACTTAATTCCCATAATTAAGGCCAAAAATGAATTCTCCATCTCGGTATTCACTGTGACTACTCGGAAACTAGGCTCGCCGATTGCGCAGTTGCTTTTCCCTGGTTTCCGAAGGCCACTTATCATCTTAGAAGACCCAAGGGAAATTGAGGATATCTTGATGCGACGGAATAAGGAATTCGACAAAGCACCTATGGGGCTTGACCTAATCGGACCTATGTTTCCGAACGCGACTATCAGTCAATACACGACGCCCAGGCTCCTGGCCCAGAAGCGGCTTTGGGCTGATGTCATGAGCACCGAGTTCCTGCGGAAAGCTGCTGCCCCAAACATACACAAAGCCGCGTTGCAGCTTATTGAACTCTGGGCCCTCAAATCATCGACCATCTACCAGGACAAGGCTTTTAATATATACGACGATCTCCTGGATTCAGCCCTCGATGCAATCTGGGTTGCGGTAGTCGGCGACGAGCCAGGTGTGACGCGTTATAATATCAAGAAAGTCCAAAGCCAGATTTCCGGTAACGACTTGACGAGCGAGCCTTTGCCGCCCGGTTTGTTCTTGAAAAGAGAAATAGCCTATATTGGTGACACCCTCGCAAAGAACTCTGAGAGTGTAATTCCGAAATGGGCGGTGAAAATGGAAACCTTGACTCCTCGTTATCGCCAGTTTCGGCGCATTGTTACTACCGAAATCACTCGGACTATGCGGACGGCGGTCGAGAGGTTTGAGCGGCTTCAAGCGGGCAACTTGGAAGCCGGTGATCACGATACTTGCATGATGGATCTGGTCTTACGCAAACACGTTCTCGAGGCTAAGAAAACCGGGAAACCAATGACTGACCCTACGACGGATCCAGCTATGATCGATGAGCTATTTACTATGCTAGTTGGGGTTGGTTGATACAAACCACGTGCCTTTTCAGTGTTATTATATCTGACGTAAGGCAGGGCCATGACTCAACAGCGAATGCGTTAGCTTGGTTCGTGAGATTTCTGGAAGCATACCCAATAGTACAGACCGAGCTCCGTGCCGCACTCAAAACAGCATTCCAGACTAATCGTCCATCGGTCGATGAAATACTCGGAACGGATATTCCGTATCTCGACGCGACGTGCGAGGAATCATTCCGTCTCGCTGGCGTTGCCAAGGGCAATATGCGACAGGCCTTAATCGACACGGAAATACTGGGATGTAAAATTCCGAAGGGGGCTGAGATTTTCATGAATTTTCATGTTGACCGGTCACCTGTCACTGTCGACCCCTCGAGACGCGGCGTCGGCAGCCTTACTGCCATTGAAAAGCACGGAGATAGCTTTCAGAACAAGGCCGGAAGAGACTTAGCTACTTTCGAGCCCAGGAGATTCCTAACATTCAACAAAGAGACCGGTAAAGAAGTCTTCAACTATTTTGCTTTGCCATCACTAGCGTTTGGGGTTGGTTTCAGGGGTTGCCCCGGTAAGTTCTTGTAATGCACGACCGGCTATATTTACCCTCTAATTCATGGCACAGGTCGTAAGTTAGCAACGATGGAGTTTAGAATCATTGCTACGCTTCTGGTATTGAACTTTGAGTTCCTGGACCTCCCCGAGAACCTAAGAGCGTGGTCTGCAAGCGAAAGAACTTTTCGTCGACCGGATATGCCTTATGCAAGACTGAAGTTTATATAAGTTGAGAGGGAAGGATTTAGGCTACAACTTGATTTCTCGACTGTTTCTCTGAAGTCTCGACGTCGACAGACCTGTCTTTCTCATGGTGATAGAGGATAGTCCGATCATAATTGAGCGAAGCCATAGGTAGCTTACAGTGTTCTCCGGAGTAACGACTTCTCTTGTCGGCTTTCGGTTTCCGGACGAACTAAACCATGTTACCTCGTGAATAACAGCTCTACTCCTGGCTCGAATTTGGCATATATCAGTATTAGTTGCAGTTCTAGAGCAACTCGCTTTTAAGCCGATCATGTATTTATACGAGTAGATAATGTTAGGCGATAGTCTCGGCCTCTAGGAAGAGTTGCCTAGGGGCAAAACACTTTTCTGAATGTCAATGCAATATACCACTGTCGATACGGCCTGTATTGACGTAGGGTGAAAATCATACTGGTATTAATACTGCCGATGTAAGCTCTTTCGTATATGACTGTTGACATACAGACAGAATCGGGCAGTCTTGCGATGCACCATTTAGTATGGAGCTATGTCAGGATTCCAATACGTGTCCCTAAGTGTCTAGTACTGTTTGTTATCTGGGGTGTTAGGCAGATGACCGGCCTACACATATTAAGACTCGCGAAGAAGTTATAATGGGTGGTGGGACCTCATTATGCCGCCAGCAGGAGAGTCCTGACCCATAAATGGTATTCGCTGATCAACAATGGCATCATTCGACGTTAACGATCTTGCAGAGAAATGATAGATCATTCTAGACATACGTTGGGGCACCATCAGTAAGTTTACTCACAAAATCTCAGCTTAGGCGGATTAGCAATGTTCTGTTACCTCTTCATTATGCATTCGCTAATTAACTGCTCATCAAAGGTCGACTATCTCATTCAGTGGTTATCGGGCACACTCTGATGCCATCTGGCTCATATTGCGAGCTGTAGCCTTTGGAAAAGGTCTTATGTACGACGCGCCAACTCTTTTCGCCAGAGCATACGGGAAACGGTTGCAATCAATCTAACCCGGGAAGTCATAATCCAGCCGTTATTAGCTGTGTTATTACTTGGGGCTCAAAAAAGTCTAGACCACACTAAGAGCCCCAGGCCGTGGGAATGATAGTTGAACTAACATGAAAGCTGAAGCTCATGCATTCTGTTCCTGTTGAAATCGGGTGGCTGGTAAAGCCGGTGGCTGGGTACAACGCCCTACACCTATTTTGCCATATAATCAGAAATACACGCACAACCTATATAACTAGACCTTGTTTCTTATTTAATACATAATACACTTATTATTACTATAACTTTATTATTTTATAGGTTATAAGCTTAAAAGCTTATAACGTATACTTTAACGCTTAATTATTTTTTATAAAATTGTTGTTTTTTTTATTAAACTAATATCGCTAAGTTATATTAATTATTATTTATTACATTTTATTATTATATACGTAAACTGTTTAATTAAGGTTTTATACTATAAAATACTACTTTTTATATATATATTTTAATATAAAAAATAATATAATACTATAAATAAAAAAATAACTTTATATTTTAGTTTATTTTTTATTTTATTATTATTATTTTTTATTAATATATTAATATTTTATTATTGAAAATCGTTAAGTTTTATTACTTTATTATTTAATTTTTATATACTTTATAATAAGCTATTATATTTATGCCCAAATTTTAATTTGGGGGCTTTGTTTAGATCTGATCGTAAGAACGATATAGGTTTAAAAGTTTGCTGGTTAGGGTAGGTACAGCCAATCAGAAGGCCGCGATTATAGGGCGCCATACCTAATAGGGTTAGCGTAGCAAGGGGGCCTGGTCGTTTTTAGGCCTTTTGAGCCGTCGAAACCGTTAAAAGGCTAATATAGGTTAAAAAGTTTTTTGGACAGGCAGGATAAGTGGGGCAGGTCTTGCAATATAGGTCATTTTCTTTTCTAGCCTAGAAAATACTGGCTTTTAATTCCTTACAGCGATAGGCTTACAGCGAGGGGCACGTAACGCAGCGATAAGGCCTTATAGTAATAATAGGCCTACAACTAAAGTTGTAAAAAAAATCTGTAATCTTTAATAACTAATTAATTAGTTAGATTTTTTAGTTTTATTACTTTTAATCACTTTATTAATTAACTATATATAGTTTTAATTATATTATTAATTAATTAAAACTAAATATAATTAGTTTGTAATAATTAATTAATAACTAAAAAATTAAAAAAGTTTTATTAATTATTTTTAATAATTAAAAATAAATATAAAAACTAATATTAAATAAATAATTAAGCTTATTAATTAATAAAAATATATTTAAAATAATAAGTTAATAATATATATAATTATTATTAATGAATCGATTTTTAAAAGTATTAACTTTTTAAAACGTATTTTAAATAACGTTTAATTTATATTTTATTAATATATAGATTTTATATTAATAAAATAGTAAATATAGTAAAAAACGACTAGTTTTTAAGTTTTTTTCTTTAAAATTAAATTAAAATAAATATTTTTTTATTTAAATAGCATGTATAAAAAATAATGAAAATTATAATTAATAAAAGAATTTAAAATAATAAAATATAATTTAAAAATAAAGAATACGATTTAGATTCCGAATCAAAATTTTATTAAAAAAAAAAATCTATATTTTTACATGGTAAAAATATTTACAAAGAATGACGAAAATTATACTACTAACCGTTTTAAGCCTAATAATCGGCGCAAAAAGTTATAAAGCTTTAAACATTTAATAAAATAGGCATTTTTTAAAAAACTATTTTTTTTTACTTTTATATACTAAGATTATTTACGAAAAAAAAGCGCATAAAACTATATAAAAAGCAAAATTAAGCAATATCCGGTTAACGCGAAAAAAATAAAATGTAATTTTTTAAAAAATCGAAATCTTTAAATAAAAAAATAAAAAGAATTATATACTAACCTAAAATATATAAATACAAATAGTATAAAAAATAACAAAAAATATAGTGCGAGCCGTTTTAGGTTTAATAACCTGTAAAAAGATTTGGCTTATATACCTAAAAATATTAATTATTTACTTTTTTAGTTAAGGAAAAAATGCCGTTACTATATAAATTTTAAAAATTAAAATATCCGATAGTTTAAATATAGTAAAAATATCTACAAAAAATAACAAAAAATATGGCGTTAACCGTTCTCTCCTAGCACCTATGCCCGACGAAATGTACAAGGCCGAAGATTAAAAAAAAAAAAAAAAACAACCTAAATTTGCAACTTTTATTTAACCTTATTAAAGAAAGTAGATTTATATACGTTAATTATAAGCAAAAAATAATAAAAATTACTACGTTATTAAAATTCTTTTATCTATTTTATTTAGTCTAAAAACTAACGCTAAAATATTAAGTATTACTAGGTAGTTTTTCCTAAGTAGGGCTTATCACTTAGGGGTATTATTATTTCTCTTTTTTTTAAATTTCTTTATTATATAATTTAATATTTAGCCTTTTTAAAAGTTTTTAAATCATTTATATTTATTCGGGGTAAATTTTTATTTTAATATTATTAAGTTTAAATTTTTTTTATTAATTTAAACTTTTAATAATAGTATTTTTCTAATAGTTTTTAAAGCTTATAAAAGGCTAATTATTAAAAAAAAAACTATTATTAAATTTTATTTTAAATTAAAAATATAAGCTTTATATATTTTAATATTAGAAATTCGGCTTTATAAGGCCGAATTTTTTAATATATTACGTAATTATTACATAATATATATATATATATATACTATATAATTATAATAAATATTAATAAAAAATTTCGGCATAACTTCGTTATTAAAAAATAAAAAATCGACCGAACGTAAAATGTAACTTTGTATAATAATTGAATTTTTTTTAAGAAAAATAACCATTTAATATAATAATATTAAAAATATAATTTTTTTTTATTTATATCCCTTTATTCATTTTTTTATTAGTATCTTGTTTAAACTATATACCTATATTTACCGGCATATACATATATAATTGATTACCGTTTAATTATATGTATATAATATAGGAAAAGCATTTAAATATCGTATACGTAATCGGTATTAATCGGCCGTTTTAATATCGGTGTCGTAATCGATCGTTCTATTTAAAAATAATTCTTATTAAATATTAGTAAATTATAAATATATAAGAAAAATTAAAAAAAAAACTTGTTTAATAACAATTTTATATATATACTCGATTCTCAGCTATTAAATATTAGTATGAATAAATAAATATATAATAAAAATAAAACTTATTAATAAGCGATTTTAAGGCCTAATAAAAAGAAATTAGATGTAAAATAATTTAATCCCGTAACGCTGCCGTAAGGAAATTAAGCTTCCGAAAACGAAATTATAACCGGTAAATATAAAGAAATTAAGGCATTTAAAAGCGTTAAATATAATAAAATTTAGAGTTTAATAAATAAACATATCCGTAAAAGTAATATTAAATAGTATACGATATAGTAATTTAAAAAAGTGTTTAAAATATATGTTAAAAATGTAATAATATAATTAAGAATTAAATATCGAAATAAAAGTAGAATAAAAATAAATAAATAACTAAAAAATGAAAAAAACAAAAAAGATAAGAAAGAAAAAAGTTTTATTCAATAGAAATAAATAATACTATTATTATTACGTATTGTTTTTTTTTTAAATAATTCTTTTAAAATCCGGTAAATAAAAATAATACGAATAAATATTTAGATAGATTTTATTCCCGAATATAATTTATAATTACTCCGAAATTAATAAGCAACAGTTATACGAATAAATAATATTCTCGGATTTTAATTTTAATTCTTTCAAATCTATAAACAATAGTAATATAAATAAATATTGGAATAGATTATATTTTTAAATATAATTTATAATTAGTCCGTAGTTAATAAATCATAGTAATACAAATAAATATTTAAAAAGATTATATTCCCGAATATAATTTATAATTATTCCGAAAACAATAATAATAATAA